>BQNB010065456.1:0-32535 GCA_026074375.1 Tanacetum coccineum
TAACCTCGTAAAATTAGGCAGGACGTGACAATAAGGTGTCATAACACCATAACACTAAAAAAGTAGTGTTACGTCAGCTTTAACATTTCAACACCAACACATAAAAAAAACCCTTCTAATCATAACACCACATTAACACCACTTTTTGAAACCCACCTTTATTTTTTCATAACACCCCCTTAAACAAACTAAAATATTTCATTAAACAATATTACACATTACAATACTTTTAAAAAACATAACAAAAAAACATGCGAAAAAATACAAAAAAAACATACGCCCCGACGACTAAAAGTCTTCATCTTCATGTTCAACTTCTTGCCAAATATGCTCCATAAGGTTATGTTGAAGACTAAGATGCATTTCTCGGTCTCACAATTCTTTATTTTTTTCGACGGTGAGTTTCACACCTTTCAACCCATGTACGTTGCATATTTCTTGACGGATTAGCGTACACATCGTTCCAGTCAAAAATTGCCATCTTATGATCTTCTAAAATCATGTTATGCATTATGATGCAAGAAAACATGATTCGACGTATGTCGTGGATGATTTTCTTCTTGTTGTAATTGTTCGTGATATGCGTACGCTTGCTCATAAAAGTAAACATCGGTTTCTTCATCGATTTCGAAAGCAGTGGGATGACGTTCTTCATCATTGTTATTTTGATTCATTGAGAAAAATGGATTCATTTTTGTGTTTAGAGAGTGTTTGTGTTTTTGTGTGTGAAAAATGATTGAGTTTGGGTGTAATACATATAATGCGGGTATTCAAAAAATCAAATTTTGAAAAGTAGCTGTTTATAAACGTTGGGGGGGGAATATTTTTTTTAAAGGCTGGCAACGCGCGTTGGTGGGTTAACGCCCCACCCAACCCCGCGCCTTGTTTTCACATTCCGGTGTCATAACACCGGAAACGGCATTGCCACGAGGGCCAACGGCGTTATGACATCGTGCCCTCTTAGATATTTTAATCAGTGCAGATATGTGTTTAATATGAAGTATAGTTTAGATAGTTAAGGAGTTAAATAACATGTCTAATCATACATGCTCACCCGAACTTAATTTTTCTACGATTCCGCACTATTATGCAAACTAAATCCCACACTGGGTAAAGAAGAAACCAAATATGTATATATATAAGTCATTGCCAGCATTAATATGCAAGCTTTTGGGTTGTACTCGCTTCTGCCTTTGATCATAGTTTGAAGCACCATGGAAATATGTTTGAGCCATGAGGCTCCATTCACTGATTAGCGGCATTTCTGAGTGTAATCTATTAACTTTTTATGTAATCGTTTATTTATTATTCATTCTATTAATTTTTTATGTAATCGTTTATTTATTATTCATTGTGTAGTCTATTAACTTTTAATCGTTTGTTTATCATTTGAGTGTAATCTATTAACTTATTTATTGATGTTATTATTTTTAATATGAAATTAAACTCGCATAAACAAGTAAGATCTACCAAAATATTAGTATTATTATTACTTTCAATTTGAATTTAAAAACGCATACACAAGTAAAATTCAACACTATTATAGATGATACTGCATTAGGTATAAATACATAGTATATTTGAAGATCTTTTTTGTTTTTTTAGAAACATTTGAAACTCTCCATGTGACAATCACTTTCATTGTAGAAACAAGATTAAAGAAGTTTTAAGGCGGTGTTTGTTTTTTATGATAGAAGCATCTATTTTCACTTGTCTACTAGCGAGAAGAAGAAATCAAAGAAGCATGTTTGTTTTTCTTCTTACGTGAGAAAGATGAAATGAAAGAAGTGTGGTTGTCTCTTTCCTCTTATGTCTTGTAAGCGAGAAAGAGAAATGAAAGAAGCGCGTTTGTTTGTTTTTTTGGCATAAGAGGCAGAAATAACCTTTTCCTCTGTAATTTTGTAGATTATTACTCTCTTTGTCCTAATTTATTTGTCCCTGTTTGACTTTTTTGGTCTTTTTTTATCAACATTGACCTTAAATAATTTTATTTGTGTTATATAATACTTGATAAAAATTATACCAATGGAATATATGTTTAAAATTCAATCCATTCATATATTTTGCATTAAATACTAAATAACACAAACAAAAATATCTAAAGTCAAAGTTGATAAAGAAAGACTCAAAAAGTTAAACATGAACAAATAAATTGGGACAGAGAGAGTATTTTTTTGTCTGATTATCACTTCTTGTATTTTAAAGACTTCAAATCCACATATCCTCTCACATACATGATTTTGCAGATCAATCATAAAACATTTTGAGCCGTTAGGATTTTATAATTAAATTTTTTTTTATTTTTTTAAATTATACCCTCTTTATACTATAAATACCACTTCTTTTAATACCTAAATTCACATTTTATTCCCAAACAAAAATTAATATCATATACCTTTTAAGTTTTTAAATGTCTATTCACTTTCCACACATACCGATTCGGAATCGAACTTTGGTTCAAAAACTAATTGACGAAGATAACGTCGTCAAAACGCGATTATGATTTAACCTTGTGCAATTTTGAAAATTCATACACACTAAAGACGATCTAGAAAGCATACGAGAAATGTAATGACCTTTCGAACGAATCCGTGCTTTGATCGAACAGTTTTTTTTAAAAGAAGGTTCTGATAAAGATTACGAGCTGAATCTTTCTATGTATGGAAAGGCGGCAAAACTTGAAAAACTTAAGGATGCTAAGTTAGCTTTGGCTATGGATAAATAACTACCACCGGCGTCACAAAGAAAGTGTAAGGTTGTTCATCATCCATGCTATATTTATAACTTACCTGAGAAGATCTATATCAACTACATCTAATGAAAAGCCTTAAGAGAAACCACTAGAAAGAACAAGTAATTGATGCAAAAGCACGGGAGGAAAAGATTAGGCAAAAACAAGCTGATGATGATGAATTCTTTTTGACATTTGGGAGAGTCAGAATTGATTCAGATTACGAGTCATCAGATTAATAAACTAGGACCTATGTTAATGTAATGTTGTTTTAATTTAATGTTTTAAATAAAGTATTGTATTTTAAATATCGTTATTACCTTATATTTCAAATTTTGAACTCAAACGGCTATGGATAACAAAACTAACCATTCATCATGATTCATTTTCACACATAACTTTACACAACTTCCCTACAACTCTTTATTATCTGTATTCAACGGTTATGGATAACAAAACTAACCAAAGCAATCCCCCAACACCCGAGAAACCACCAGTGTCTCCCATTTCTTCTTATCAAACAATTGAAGAGTCTTCTTATCCAACCATTGAAGAGTCAGTTGAAGAACATGAATATCTTACTGAAGGAGGTCTCACTGAGGACTAGCTACATCATCTAGCTAAGGATGAAGAGGCACTCAAAGAAGTGTTAGAAGAAGAAGCGAAGAGGAAAAAAGAAAATGCAATCTATAACAAAAAATTAGAGGAATATTGAGAGGAAGAATAAGCTCATGATGAGATATTCATGATGGAATGTGGGGTGAAATCTGATTCATAATACGAAACAGATTAAAGCCTTTCCGTGTTGTAATTTTAAATTCCGTATTGCTTTTAATTTTCCGTATAATTTCGTATTGAATTTTTAATTTTCCTATTTTGTATTTTAATTTAAAGAAATCAATCATTGTTTGTGTGAAAAAATTAAAAGAAAAAAAATGATTATGTGGGGCCCAAATGAATAGGTGAAAGTGTGATATGAAGTGAATGGTATTTTTGTGGGAGTGAAAGCTGACGTGGCAAGCCTGTGGGGCCCGTTTTGTTTTGTGGCTTAAGCCACCATACCCTTTACTCTAAAACCAAATTGGGACGAATTCAATGATTTGTTCTTCGTTTTAAATTTTGATTTATTTATGATAAAAAGGTTATGAATTGTTTGCTTTATTATTGTTCTCTCATGGATATTTATACAAGATTTTTAGCTTGAATACCAATCATTATCAAAAAGTAAACTAATAAAAATCAAGGACCTCATAAATAGAAGATTATGACAAAAATACTATCGTTATTGACCCCCTTCAAGTTGGTATGTGAAAATTTTGAACACCCAACTTGTGAAGTGGATAATCAAATTGTACTTTACCAAGAGCTTTAGTAAAAAATTTGCAGCTTGTTGTTTCGTGGATACGTGTCGAGCATCAAGATTTCCTGAAACAATCTCATCGCGAATGTAATGACAGTCCACCTCAATATGCTTTGTTCGTTCATGAAAAATTGGATTACGAAAAATATGCAACGCCGCCTGACTATCACAATAAAGTAACATTGGTCGTGGATGATCTACACCAAGACTCTTTAAAATGCCTTTTAACCATTTTAGTTCACCGGTTGTTAAGGCCATAGACCGATATTCTGCCTCAGCCGAAGAGCGTGAAACAGTGTGTTGTTTCTTTTTTTCCATGAAACTGGAGAATCCCCTAAATAGACCAACCATCATGTTAACGATCGCCTTGTTAAAGAGCAACATGCCCAATCGGCGTCACACCACCCGCGTAATTAAAAGTCACATTTTCTTTTCAACATCATACCTTGTCTCGGGCTCCCTTTTAGAAACCAAACAACCCTTATTGTAGCTTCCCAATGCTCAATTTGAGTATTTCGCATAAACCGTGAGAGAATATGCACACTATAGACAAGATCAGGTCGTGTAAAGCATAAGTAAATTATGCGACCTACCAATCTTCGATATTGTTCGAGATCTTCAAATAAACATCCTTTAGCCAATCCCAAGTGATGATTTTGCTCCATTGGAAACTTTGATGGTTTACCACCAAGTAGCCCAGCTTCACAAATAATGTCAAGAGCATATTTTTGTTGGCATAAAAATATCCCATCTTGAGCGCGAGCCACTTTAACACCAAGGAAGTATTTTAGGTTACCTAAATCCTTCATTTGAAAGCAGTCACTCATATAAGTTTTGAATTGGGTGATTGCTTTAGAGTCATTTCCAAAGATAATCAAATCATCAACATAAACGAGAACATTAAGTTGAATATCAGTTTGTTTTTGAGTGAAAAAAGAATAATCTGAGTATGATTGGACAAACCTATAATTCTTTAGTGCCGAGGACAACTTTGAAAACCAACAACGTGGGGATTGTCGAAGCCCATGTAAGGACTTTCAAAGTTTGCATGCCTCTTTAGGTTTACCCTTATTCAGGTCAGGCGGTATTTTCATGAACACTTCTTCTTCAAGATCACCATGACATAATGCATTATGCACATCCATTTGATGAAGTTCCCATTGCTTAAAAGTCGCAACCGCTAAGAAAACACGCACGGTGGCCATTTTTGCAACTGGTGCGAAGGTTTCGATATAATCTATTCCTTCCACGTGATGATTACCGAGAATAAAGAGTCGTGCTTTAAACCTTTCAATGGTCTCATCTGATTTGTACACCTACTTGCACCCAAGAGCTTTTTTGTTGGATGGAAGTTCTCCAATCGTCGTTGCGTTCTAATGCCTCGGGTTCGCTATCCATCGCGGATCTCCATCGCTTATCTTTGATTGCTTCATAATATGTTATAGGTTCCTTTTCAGTTTCAATAGCCTTAAGAAAAGTACAATGACAAGAAGAAAATTCATTACAATTTACATAATAAGCTATAGAATATGGAGTACCTGAGGATCAGGATTGAGCAGGCGGTGTAGAAAGGGATGGACTCATTTTATTGACTGTATTTATGACATAATCATGAAGACGGGCGGATGTTTCTTTCTTATGTGCCCTCTCCTTAAACTCTCTTCTTGAATTTGCTCCTCGGTATCAACATTTAGTGATTGTGGTGATAACAATGTGTCATCATCCACTGTTTAATTTTCATGAAACGTGGTATCCTCATTCACTTTGGTGACATTACCCCCTATCTTGTGAAGGGGTCTCTTCATGTATCTCAGTCTCATTATATTCAGTATTACCAACACTTAGGACTATATGTCACACCCCCAAACGGGGCCTAGATGGAATACGTGTCCGGAGGCGTGACGTCATTGCATACATCGCACATGATCAAGTAAATCACCACTATATGGACGTTTGATAAAACATCTCGTTGCTTTGGATAAATCAAAATAAGTCTCACAATAATCTTGACATAAATTAAATAGTTTTAGCGGAAGCTTAAGAAATATGCAGCGGAATCATAACATGTTTTTAAGACAACGAGTAATTAAGATTAAAGATAAACATTCTTGAAAGACACCCAGCAATGCATGCAACATCAAATAGCACCTCAAGAACAATCCAGCTAAGCACCTGAGAAAACATGCTTAATACAGTCAACATAAAGTTGGTGAATTCATAGGTTTGAATTGATGTATGGTTGGACCACAAGATTTTAAAAGTGATGTGACTATTATAACGGATACAATATCACATGAAAAGTATTTACGTTACGCTAAGCTCATGACACCGATGCTAAATTAGGAGATACATATAATATGCAAAGTGATGATAATGCCCTACAGATGTCTGACCAAGACACCCCAATGAGTTTCTGACATGATATATATTCGTTCGTTCATCGACACATAAATAAGTAAGTGCTTGCTTACCCGCATAGGGATAATTATTCCCAAATAGATCTATTTATAACACTCGCGCTTACTTAACCAATCCTATTGGTCATAGGTAATTAACGGTTCATGATGGTTCGAGCATGATAGTGGTCTAATCGCTACATAGGCAACACGTAAATAGGAAATGATAACTGAAAACACTTGTGTCCAAAGTTTAAAACAAGCAATGTTTCTCTCCCCAAAGTTGTAAAACATTTATTCAAAATGAGTAAAAAGTGGGGATATGAACTCACCTTAGAGCGATGAGCGAATGATAATCACGTAAGAGAAAGATGATACACAATCCTAGCCGTCACCTAAAGGAATGACATGTCTTAGGACTAAGATATGATATACGAAACCAAAAGCGAAACGCTTATCAACAAGTATGCAACCATATGTGTT
Organism: Tanacetum coccineum; assembly: GCA_026074375.1. NCBI lineage: Eukaryota > Viridiplantae > Streptophyta > Magnoliopsida > Asterales > Asteraceae > Tanacetum > Tanacetum coccineum. The sequence continues at coordinate 6,971 of BQNB010065456.1, forward strand.
TGTATCTTAGTTAGAAAAATGGTGTCGTTATGATGAGAAAATATTCATGATCAAAATACGCCACGGTTTACAAAAAGATACTATTTTAGAAAACTTTCTATTTTAGGAAAGTTCTAAGTTTTAAGACGTTAATACCGTCCCCCATATTTTGTTAAATCCATATTTACAAAAACACTTTATCAATACCTAAACGCCTAACTTTTACATCCGTCTCGACGACTTATCTCAAAAGTTACTATTTTTAGAAGTCTTATGCTTTTATAACATTCGGCATTCCATAATTACCTTTATGATGTTTCTAATGTTTCCAATCAATACACTAATGTTTCTATATGTTTTGCCAATGTTTTAAAACCTCAAAAATGTCTGAAAGTGTCCGAAAACCTAATTTACTATTCACATCAGCAAGCTCATTTATTATTTTTCCGAAAAGTGTTCTAAAATTCATTTCACCATAACCTGGCCGTTTTAAATCCGCCTTTAGTGTTTGATATATGAAAATCTATCTATTCGAAATAAGCTCTCCAAAAACTACTTTCTTGATTAATGAAAAGATTTTTAAGTCACCCAAAACCTTAAAACAAAATCGGATCAGCAACTATATTTTTCGCAAATGCTCCCAAAAATTCCTCCAAACTTCATAATAGTGCATATTCTAACCTAGTCCCGTTCACTACTAAACCAACCAATGTTTCGTCATCAAAACCACAATCACTACTATCCTAATCCTATCATTTCTATTGTTGCAACACTCATGATCACTTATACTCATAACCAAACCTTTTGTAAATCAAAAAATCATAAAACAATACTAGTTTATGTTTTAACTTGTTTATTTTCAAAAACCACAAACACATAGGCCTTAACCTTGCATAAGAACCATAAAGAAATCACAAAAGATGAAATAGAACACTTACAAGAATAAGATGAATCAAGTAACACACAATATCTAACCCAAAATCCTTAGATCTATAAACCCCAAATAATCTTGCAAAACCCTCTTGAAATATCAAAACCCTAACTCTTGAAATCTTTAGAAAACCTTGAAAACAATGATCAAACCCTTGGAACACCCTTAGATATATTTAGAAATGATCTTGGAATGGATGAATCTTGATAGAAATCAAAACTATGGAATTGTTGTTGTTGTTGTTGGGTTCACTTTAAGACTCTAGAGACCCAAGCTCATGAATCTATACACTTTGGAAGACGAATACAAGAAAGGAAAAGATTTCTAGCCAAAGTTCAAAAAGTCCGCCGCACTTGCTACATTGTGCGCCGTACTTTCCCTTGAAACCCAAAACCGTCGCACTTGTTACTTTGTGCGCCGTACATTTTCCCAAAGTTTGAAGAATTAAAGTCCATTAAATGCACCTACATTAACTCCTCAAAACCGCCGCACTTAATAGAATGTGGATTTTGCGCCGCACTTCTCAGTAAAAGTCATTAAATGTAAATCGCATTAACTCATCCAGAAGTTCGCCGCATTTTTTTCCAAGTTCGCCTGGACTTTGCACCCAATCTTGCCTATAAGTTGAGGACGGATTTTCATCCTCAAGGCATCCATCCTCACAATCATTCCTCACATTCTATCCCATTTTACACACACATACTTTCCCTCCACCAAAACACCAAGAAACACCTTTTCTTTTGAAGAAAAAGATCTAACGATCAAGAACGAAGAAGTTTTCTTACCTAGTTGTTGAAATAATAAAAGTTTATGTAAAGTGTTCATTGTTATATCTCCTTAAGCCATGAGAGGCTAAATCTCTCATACTACTCGTGAAGTTACGATAATGATAAGTGTTGGTAATGATCCTTGATCGGCTTAAATCTTAAGCTTATGTTGCCAGACCTGTTATATCTATCTTATCTATTTTCGCTTATTATCTTAGATATATAATCATATCGGTATATGGTCGAAAGATCCGTTATGATCTATTGGTTTTAATAGATTGTCTATGGTCCCTATAACGTTTGTGCTGAGAAATCAACATTTGTAAATGATAAACAAAATAATTTTTGATATAATACTAACTGGATTATTTAGTTGACACATTTGGTCAAGTTAACCTAACATATAAAGTCTTAAGTTAATCAGTATAGTTAGTAAAAAAGTTTTTTTGCAAAAATTTATTTTTATAAATTAAAGTCCCATCTTCGAGTCAGATCATTTTTAACAATTAAAAATTGTTCTCAACTATTCGAGTAGTCATCTTTATTATCATTGATAAAACTAAAGTTATTTTCAAAATTGTTAAAAGTCTATATTCTTTTTGATTATACGAACACTACTCTAATTCCTGTGACGACTTGGTCTCACCTAAAAAGATATACTGCATACGGGTTGAACTTTTACCCCGTGAGTTTTCTACATATAATTGTCTGGTATATTAGTCTTATAAATTCAAAGCTTTTGAAACACATCAAAGTTCGCCGTTGTCGGGGATTTCTTAGCTATTCTGTTGTCAAACTCTAGAAAATCTCTTTAACTCTCCCCATTTTTCAAATCGCCGTACAGTTTTCTGGCAAACTGACCCGAACAAATTCTCCTTTAGATGCATACACGTGTTTCCAATTCTGAACTTGTTGAACCATTACTTGAACATGAACGTACTCTGAATCGAAGACGTCGTCGACGAAACAAAAGAGTTCTATTCGATCAAAGAAACAATCCATCTAAAAACCCGAGAATTATCTATCCGCCAATTCTCGACATTAACCACTTCTGTCACCTTCTAGTTACTCTTGAAAACCTTTACCCAATATATGATGAACCCATGTAGGCTACTGACCGTGTTGTTGCTCCGACTCCCGGTTACGCAATCATTATTCCTGAAACCGCTAACGAATTTGATATCAAAGGTAACCATTTGACACTTGTCAAAGGAAACCAGTTTGATGGAAGAACAAAAACCAATCCTCAAAAACACATTCATGAATTCCTCGGAATCTGCGATATGTTTAAATACAGAGATACCGAAAATGAAGCCGTTCGCCTAATGATGTTTCCCCTATCCCTTACTGGGGAAGCAAAAACATGGTTGGACGAACTCAACGAAGGAACTATCAAAACATGGGATGAAATCCAAACCACTTTCATTAACCGATTCTTTCCCCTAACTCTTTTTGACCGACTCCTCGGAGAAATCTGAGCTTTCTCTCAACACGAGAACGAATCTATAACCAACGCTTGGCTTCGTATGAATGAAATGCTCTGAAACTGTCATGGTCACAATCTATCCAAAGGCAACATTATAAAAATCTTCTATCATGGTCTAAGCGAAATAACTCAAGAAGTTCTGAATGCCGCATCTGGTGGTTTTTTCCTCTATAAAACACCAAATCAGGCTTATCAGCTTTTGGAAGACAAGGTCTTACTAAAGCTCGACTGGGCTAAAAATCAAAAAAACAAATCATCTCTTAAGAAAACCATTGCTTTCATCGATGAAGGCATCAATAATTCCAATACTGACAGAATTATGGCCCGAATGGATGCCATGACCCTGAAAATGGATGCTCAGTATAAAGAACTCCAAACCCATGCTAAAAAAACAAAACCCGATCTTGATGAAGATGATATACCTATGTCCCGTGAAGAGGAAGCTAAATTCATGCAAACTTTTCATAAGACACGTTTTTACAAAGATTACCGTGACCGAGACTCGAATCGCGATAATTGGCGTTCAAACAAACAAAGTAGTTACAAGCGAGACAACTACCGGTCCAATACTGATGATAAACCATACAATCTTCAAAAATAATTCAACGATTTAATGAAATCTCAGCAATCGACCAACGCTTTCGTCAAAGAAACGTTCATGGATCTTAAAACTCAACTCAAAATCGTAGCCAAAAATCATCAAGCTTCAATTCAAAATCTTGAAACCAAGTTCGACAGACTTGCTGACAAGCAATCTGGTCGACCCTCTGGATTTTCTTCCGAAACATCACAAACCTAAAAGGGACACATACCAAGCCTACCAACCACAATCAATCTCGCAATGAGCAATTGGAATGCCGTATTCACAAGAAGTGGTAAATCCTATAACCCACCAGTGAACTCAAATGATCAACAAACTAATTCTGAAAACCCTATCAATTTTGACGATAGCGATGAAGAAGACGAAGAACCTACACCTCAACCGAAAACTCAAAATCCAAAACCAGTCAAGGAAACTACATTACCTAAACCATACAAACTAAAAATCCCGTATCCTCAACGTCTAAGGAAAGAAAAAAATGAAAGCTCAATACAAAAAATTTCTGAACGTAATTCGCGCAGTTCAAATCAATGTCCCTCTCATCAATGTCTTGGCTGGAATGCCTAATTATGGAAAATTTCTCAAGGAACTCATAAGAAACAAACATAAAATTGAACAAATTTCTGCCGCTTTCTTAAGCGATGAAAGTTCAGTAATGATCCAAAACAAAGTTCCACCTAAACTCGGAGACCCTGGGAAGTTCTAATTATGAAATTGTTACAAAACCATTCACCTGCAAGCCTGTAGCCGACCTTGGTGCTAGCATTAACCTTATGCCTTATTTACTATATGCCAAATTATCTTTCGAAAACCTTAAACCTACTAAAACGAGCGTAAGATTAGCCGAAAAATTATTCCAATGCCCTGTTGGAATAGCTGAAAATATGCTCGTTGAAGTTGGTAAATTCACCTTTCATGCTGATTTCGTTATTCTCGACATGGAAGAGGATAGTAAAGTTCCACTCGTTTTGAGACGACCCTTTATTCACATTGCTGATGCAGTAATTCGAGTTAAACAAAAATAACTCAACCTTGGAGTCGGAACTAAACGAATAATTTTCAATATCAATTCTGCAATGAAACACTCCTATTCAAACGATGATACATGTTTCAGTATCGATGTCATCGATGAAATCTATCAAAGAAGATTTTGCGACCTCTTCTAGACGAAGGTAGTAAAATTCTTCATTCCATTGAAAGAACCCTTCTCGAAGAAGAAATCTTTGCTGAATTTGATGAATTTATGGCGATGACTGCCGATGAGAACTCTGACTCTGAATTCGATACCGAAGATCCGCCAATCAAAAAAATCACCATCAATACTGATTATAAGATCAAAACATCTCTCGAAGAACCTCCTATGGATCTCGAACTTAAACTCCTTCCTGATAATCTGGAATATGTATTCCTGGAAGAACCCTTCTTTCTTCCTGTTATCATATCATCTCAGCTATCCAAAGAAAAGAAAAACAAACTCATATATGTCCTTAAAAAGCACCAAGGCAAGCCTTTGCTGGAAAACAACAGATGTTCCTGGTATTTGCCCATCAATTTGCAAACACGAATATACAACTCTGGATAATAAGAAACCCGTTGTCCAAAAACAAAGAAGGTTAAATCCGAACATGCAGGAAGTTGTCAAAAAAGAAATCGTAAAACTCTTGTATACCAGTATAATTTATCCAATTGCCGATAGTCCTTGGGTTAGACCTATCCACTGTGTACAAAAGAAAGGTAGGTAATACGTTTTCACCAACGAAAATGATGAGCTTGTTCCAACAGACCCATTACAGGTTGCGAGTATGCATCGATTAACGTAAACTCAATGAAGCAACGCAAAGATTCTTTCCTTACCATTTATCGGATCAAAAGCAAGAAAGACTAGCAGGAAAAAAAGATTTCAGTTTCCTTGATGGTTTTTCCTAGGGTATTATCAAATTCCTATCTATCCAAATGAATCAAGAAAAACTAACATTCACGTATCCTTTTCGGCACATACGCAACGGACGAAAGCCTTTCGGGCTATGTAATGCTCCCTAAGCTACATTTACCAAAGTGTATTTTGGCAATCTTTTCACGATATGATCGAATATCAGTCGAAGTAATCAATGACGATTTCTCCGTCTTTGAAACTCTTTCAAACACATGCCTAAACAACCTTGATAAATGCTCCAAGATGTAAGACCTCTTCTCGTCCTAAACTTGGGAAAAATGTCAATTTCATGGTCAAAGAAGGAATTTGTGCCGGACACAAGGTGTCCAATGCAGGACTTAAAGTCGACAAAGCAAAAATCAATGTGATCTCAAAACTTCCACCCCCTACTAATATCAAAGGTGTTAGAAGCTTTCTCGGACATGCCGGTTTTTACCGACGTTTCATTAAAGACTTCTCGAAAATTGCTCGACCTATAACTAAACTGCTCGAAAAAGATACTCCATTTGAATTCGACGATGAATGTCAAAAAGCTTTTGAATCATTGAAAGAGAAACTCACATGTGCTCCTGTGATCGTAAGCCCGAACTGGAATCTTCCGTTTGAACTTATGTGTGATGCAAGTGATTTCGCTGTAGGAGCCATCTTAGGTCAAAAAGATGGTAAAAACTTTCACCCGATCTACTTCGCAAGCAAAACCCTTAATTCCGCTCAACAAAAATACACCGTAACCGAAAAAGAACTTATGGCTGTAGTTTTTGCATTTGACAAATTCATAAAAAGATCCTATCTTATTCTTTCAAAAACTATAGTTCATACCGATCATTCAGCTCTACAGGCACTTATTAAAAGCAAAAGCAAAACCACGCCTTATCGATGGATCTAACATCTATAAGAATTCGACATAGAATATCAAGATAGAAAGTGCGTACCAAACATGTTGCAGCTCGATCACTTATCCCTCGACTTGAAAATATGAGACAAGCCGATGCAAGTGAACTCTATGATAACTTTCCCGTATAAACTCTTATGGAAAATCAACAACCAAATTGAACCGTGGTTCGCAGACTTTGCAAACTACCTAGTCGGTAATATTATACCAAAAGGGATGACATATCAACAAAAGAATAATTTTTTCTCTGACCTCAAACACTACTTTTGGGAGGAACCTTACCTTTTCAAAGTATGTTCCGATGGTATGATCAGACGTTGTATATCTGGACCAGAAACCCAAACCATTTTAGATAAATGTCACCACAATAGACCAACAGGTGATATAAAAATACCAAACATAACTGCTAAAAAAGTCCCTGATTCAGGATTTTACTGGTCAACAATCATCAAAGAGGCTCATACTCTAGTTTGCTTATGTGAAGCATGCCAAAAGACCGAAAATATATCAAAACGTGATGAGATGCCCTTAAACAACATTTAAGTATGTGAAATTTTTGACATATGGGGTATTGACTTTATGGAACCATTCCCGAAATCATATAAGTGTTTTTAGAAAAAAAATGAATACATTCTAGTCGCCGTAGATTACGTATCTAAATGGGCCAAAGTCTCAAAGCTTTACCAACCAATGACGCCCGAGTAGTAATATAACCGACCGATATAAGGAAAATAGTATGACGTCATAAGATAGACGTAGGAGGGTGAAATCATAACCAAGCATTATATACTAATTATTAATGTAATAGCAATATGGATGCAAAAGAGAGCATATAATGTACCTAGGAGCAAGCAAGCGCGGATATCGGACAACGGTGAAAGACTCTTAAAAGTTTTTGAAAAACGGTTATAGTTTAGGTTTTGAAAACGACCTAGTTCTCTATAACCAGTGCTCTGATACCACTCTATAACACCCCTAAAGATCACAACAACGCAGCGGAATACCACTTGGGGTGCTACTTCATAGTATAAAGTACAAGTTACAGAAAACGACCTCAAAAGATACGTTAATAAAATGTCACATTCGATTTAAAATCTCAGAGTAAAATCAGGTCCTAATAATTTATAATTTAACAAGATTACAAGAGTTCAAACGTGAATCATTTTGTGTATTTGAAATTAAAAAGTTATCGAATGTGAAGAAAGCTGAGTCCTTGAGTTTTGTTGATATCCACGCGTCTCGAATGCTCCCAAAGCTCAGCTAACAAGATATAACCTAAGAAAATACATGCAAAAACGTCAACAATAATGTTGGTGAATTCATAGGTTTAAGTAAAAGCAGTACTGAAATAATTTAAGAAATATTCCAGTAAGAAAAGAAGCGTTACAATATTTTCAAAGTATTATTTCTGAAATCCTAGTAGTGATTCAATAGATCAAGTAATGTTCCGTAGTGGACCACAAGGTTCAAGTAGTGTAGACAAGAGAAACAAATTCACCAAGTCCAAAAAGTAATATATATTATTGCACTAAGCTCATGACCCCGAAACCTTAACTGGTAATGCAATCAATGCAATATGTCTGCCCAAAAAAAATGTAGGGTGTTCTACCAAACACCCCAAAGAATACCTCAAATATTAAATGCGTCAACGGTTATCTAGAAACCATAACCCAGACGGGGATTGTCAGTCCCAATAGATCTATCTACAATATTCACGCTTACTACAATAGCAATTAACGGTTCATGATAGAAAGGGGAATTAGATGGCAGTGTGGTAACTTTGGCAATAATATTCAGGCAAATATCTGGATATCATACAATTTGAAAGCACTTGTGTCGAAAGTAAAACAAATAATGTATTCAAAACTCACGGTTTTCATATATAAGAATTTAATGATCTCCAATCATGTAGTAAACAAATCAAGCTTTAATCAGTTCATAAGAAAACAGCCATGTATCACACATGTTTTGGAAGTCATGTAATAAGCAAGTAAAAGCTTTTGTAAAGATAGTCACGTAACGCTTAAGTAGTAGAAATTAATAAGTTTACTTAGTAAAACGAGCATGTATTCTCACCCTGAAAACAGTTTATGAAAACCATTAAAAAGGAAAAGGGTGGGGCTATGAACTCACCGAGAATAGAAGAAGTGATCTAGAAATCCAAACAAGATAGAAACGAACGCCGACAATCAACCGCGACCTATTAATAAATATAATATGCGATTGATACTCGAGCTATATAAAATATGCAACTCATCGAAATATAACATGTACATATATATAAAGAACGTGCATAAAACTTGATACTTTGGAATCCATAAGACAACACCACTTACTGTTTCTATAAGTTTACACTTTTTTCTAAAAATTGTAACGTTTTAGCTAGATGATCGGCTCAGCTAAAGTAACGCAAAATGGTCGAACTAGTTTATCTCCCTCCATATTAAGTTACCTTTATATGTTATTTAACTACTGTAGCTCACCCATAAACCATAGCCAATGTAATCCTTTTATGAAAGACATACTAACGTCACTTGTTCTAAAACAGGGTCTGCTGGACTTATCAAAAGTTTGGCTACAGAAGACCCCTCAAAACATTTTATAAAAATCTGAAAAAATTTAGTAGGTCACACATATTATGGACAACCTCCAGTTTAAATTTCGTCGAAAAATAATAAGTTTTGACCCGCCTGCATCAACATCTTTACAATCGAATTTCTGGACAGCAAACACAGTTTTGACACTTAATCTTGTAAACCCCATTTGACCCACTTTTAAACATTGAAAATCGTTGAGGCCTAGTTCGTTGGAAAGTAGACTCGAAGAACTTAATCATAGGGTCCTACAAATCTAGTAAAGCTATTGGTATGACCAAGTTACACTACTCGCAAAATGGACTAAAAATCTGCACAAAAACAACGTGCGCAGAATTTTGCCGAAACAATTTCTCAACTTCAAATCGCCATATCTTTTTCGTTTTTAAGAGTTGAAAGCTTAAATTTTTACCACACGTTCATTATAACGACCTCTACCACTCTAATCACTTAAAACTCAGATTACAACAATAATCATCTTACCAAATCAAGTCTAAATTTTCTGTTCTAGAAGAGGGTTTAGAAAACCCTCACAAATCTTAAATTTTCGCACCAATTTCGCATTCAGCGCAACCATACTAACCTATAATCATTACTAAACCATCAATTTTTACCAATAATCTCATAAACTTAATTTTTCTATGAATTCCCAAAGTATCAAAAACTAACATGCATGCTTACATATATGTAAAACCAATCAAGAAGGAAATAAAAAAAGCTTACAATGTAATAGAAAGGAAGATAAAAATCAAACACAAACCCAAATAAGGGTGTGTTTGCTGTCGTGGGTTAGGAGGACCAAGAACAAAACCCCAAATCAACTTTCACTTCATCCAAACTTGCTTAAAAACCCTTATAATTAATCCCTTGATAATCTTGTTGCACTTAATTTAATCAAAAACCAAAGAATCAAAAATCTATTGAAAATCAAGAAATCATAAATCTTGATGCATGGTGGATTTTAGTGGAAAGTATTGATGAGGTTTTATGTAGGAATGATTTTTGAGTAGATTGGAAGTGATTAATTGAATTATGATTATGGGGGTTTGGTGTTGGGGTCGTTGAACAGTAACCAAGGGAAGGAAGGGAACCGAATTTTTTGCATCTCTGTGTGTTTTTATAAAAAAAGGAGTATCATATATATATGGAATCTAAATCTTGTTTTTATCGACGAAAAAAAAGGAACGTTGGTTGTTTGGGTTTGTACGGTCGACCAAAAGAAGAAGGGGAAAAAGAGTGGGCTTGGATGCATTCTTTTATTACTTTAGTTTTTTATAAAAAGGGAGGACTTGGGCTTGGGTTATATAAAAGAAAAAAATATTAAGGAGTGTTTGGTTTTTGGTGTTTTTGGAGGAAATACAAATATAAGGGTGTGTTTGGGTTATGATTTAGTAGGAGTAAAATATAATAAGGGGGTGTTTGGTTTTTAGTTTTGATGGAGCCTAAAACAATTAAAGAGTGTGTTTGGTTTATATGTTGTGTTTATTTTATATTTTTATTGTTTTATTTTTCTAAAACATTTATACTACAATATTTGATTTAAAACACTATGTTAAGATATTAAAAAGTGTTAAAGTACTATTTTTTACACGGTTTCAGCAAAACGCGAGAAAAATCATAAAATACTAAAATAACAATAAATTGACTTCCGAAGAAAAATATGAAATTTTGATCTCTTAAAACGCTTAACGGATAAATATCTGAAGCAAGACACACAAATAATTAAAGATGACGATTTTCATCAAATCGGCTAACAAGTAAAACACAAAAACTTTATTCAAGACAAAAATAGGAATGGAGTCGAGATTTAATATTGACCATAAAATACGAGATGCTACAGCCAACACACACCAAGGGTGTGTGTGGCTTGGGTTTGAACGACAACAACAGGGGGGGTTCATGGTTAACTAACTAGACATCCAAATTAATTCATATTCTTTTGATTCTTGTTAGTGGGTTTGTGGTCCAAAGCTTGCATGCGTAAAGACAAGAGTTCTTACACCACCTTGCATGCTTCCAAAATTTTCAAATTAAAGCATAAAGATTCCTCATGAATTAATTTTGAGGCTTGATGTTGTCTTTCCTTGTGGTTTGGCCGTTCGAACAAGCAAGAGGGGGATGGAAAGTCATGAAATTTTTAACTTTCAAACTCGACATGTACGATAACTAGAGTTTACACGTAAAGATTACAGGTTTCCGGGGTTCCGTTTGATCAAAAACGCGGAAAACCTAAATAATACGCTAAACCGTAAAAATAAATATCAGGAGTGAACGTAAACTACGAAAAACTTAGAAAAGATAAAATAATGCATATAATATCTCGACTAATCAATATCCGGAACCTAAACGCGTCCGATGATGTTTCTTAGATTCACGTGGGATAACCTCTCGGTTTTTGGTTAAATTCAAACGTAACGGATAAAATTCAAAATAATGATCGGAATAGTTTAAAATACTGACCTGAAATTTATGGGGTGTGACATCCTTTCCCCGTTAGAAAAGCTTTGTCCTCAAAGCTTAAGACGTTGATTCAGACGTAGGTTTAGATTTAGCGAAGAGATGAGGGTATTTCTTCTTCATTTGGTCTTCGCGTTCCCAAGTAAATTCAGGACCTCGCCTTGAATTCCAACGCACCTTAACAATAGGGATACGACTTTGTTGTAATTTCTTTACTTCGCGGTCTATGATCTCGACCGTTTCCTCGATAAAGTTTAACTTATCATCGATCTGAATTTCATCTAATGAAATAGCAAGCGGTTCGTCGGCGTAACACTTATTCAAATTAGAAACATGGAAAGTGCTATGAACACAACTTAATTGATATGGGAGTTCAAGTCTGTAAGTAACCGTTCCAACCTTAGTGAGTACCTTAAATGGTCCAATATAACGAGGGTTTAACTTTTCCCGTTTGCCAAAACGTATCACCCCTTTCTATGATAACACTTTCAACATGACCATATCTCCAACCTGAAACTCCATGGGATTACGATTCCTATCGGCTAAACTCTTTTTCCTATCACGAGCAGCTTGAATACGCTTCTTGATCTAAAAGATTTTCTCAGTTGTTTCATGGACAATTTCTGGGTCAGTGAGCTGAGCGTCTCCAACCTCAGCCCAACAAATAGGTGATTGACACTTGCGATCGTACAGAGCCTCGAACGGTGCAGCTTTGATACTAGTGTGATAACTGTTGTTGTAAGAAAACTCTACTAAAGGTAGGTGTCGATCCCAACCTTTACCAAAATCAATCACACAAGCACGTAGCATGTCCTCCAAAGTTTGGATGGTTCTTTCACTTTGACCATCGGTTTGCGGATGATAAGTCGTACTCATATCCAATTGAGTACCTAGAGCATTATTTAGCGATTGCCAGAATTGAGATATAAATCTACCATCTCGATCAGAAATAATCGAAACTGATACACCATGCTTTGAGACAACTTCCTTCAAGTATTGTCTCGTCAACTTCTCCATTGAGTCGTTTTCCTTCATTGGCAAAAAATGAGCGGATTTTGTAAGTCGGTCAACAATTACCCAAATTGTATCATGACCAGTCGACGTCTTTGATAGCTTAGTAACGAAATCTATAGTAATGTTCTCCCACTTCCATACTGGGATTACCGGTTGTGCCAATAGACCGAATGGTTTTTGGTATTCAGCCTTGACCTTAGCACAGGTCAAACACTTACTGACATAGGTCTCAGCCTTCATATTCGGCCACCAATACAGCATCTTTAAATCTTGATACATCTTGTCCGATCCAGAATGTATTGAATATTTTGACTTATGCGACTCATGCATAATCACTCCTCTTAAATTACCAAGATTAGGTATCCAACTTCTTCCATTCAAACATAATGTTCCATCAGCACGCAACTTTAGCTTCTTAATCATACCAAACAAATCTTTTGTTCCATAATTCTCCTCCTTTCTTGCCTCATATTGAGCCTTCAGAATTTCCACATGAAGATTCAAACCAACCGTCATAACTAAAGCTCGAACTCGTAGTGGCTTAATCCGTTCCTTTCGACTTAAGGCATCCGCCACCACGTTCGCTTTTCTTGGATGATAACGAATCTTACAATCGTAATCACTCAACAACTCTAACCATCTACGTTGTCTCATGTTCAACTCCTTTTGATCTATAATATGTTGCAAACTCTTATGATCAGTGAACACAATATTAATCTTAATTCCCAATAATCATGCTTAACATAAACACATCTACAATCAAATAAAATGGTAAACATAATAGAAAACTTTACTTGAGTTGAGATTAGAGAACATCATGGAATACCCGGTGGAACTTTGATCTTCTACTCAATCCTCTCACAAGATGATGGAATGTTTTTGTGTGTTTTATGGGGTGTAACTAATCCCCTATTTATAGTGAGAGATTAAGATAGGGATCAACTCTATATTAAGCAAAGATTATGATGCATAATATAATCTTTATTTAGTCAAATCTCCCATCAAGACTTAGGAGCCACATTATGGTAATTAATAAATTATTACCTATGTAAATCAACCTATATTATGTACAATGATATTAGACGTAAATAGATTAAGGTCACATTATGAAATATGCTAACATTCTTCCACTTGGTTACAACATTAAATTGGCCAAGTTGATTTCATAACTTCATCACAATCATATAGAATTACTAACGCAAACTAACATAGTCACTAGCATCGCTATTGACACGGGACCCCTACTAATTATACAATTATCTTTTCTACATGATCATGATCATAATCCATAATGTATATGAACGGAAAATACAAAAATGGTAATAAAATAAATCCATTCAAAATGATCCATCATAAGTTGTTTGCTCATAAGATCTCATAATGTGCACAATAACGAGAATAACAAATCTTTAACATAATGTAAAGAACACAAGTAGGATCCTTGATTGTAAGGTTATCAAATAATCCCATACCGGTAATTATACTTGAATAAGAGCTTGGGTGATAAACCTATCATACGTAACATAATGACTAAAGTCAAGTGACAAATATACTTGCAGACAAGTTCCTTCAACCTTCTCTCAACCTTTAACATACTTGGTGTTGAGATATAAAATACTGACATTTGTGTTATTAAGAAAATTATCAATAATACCTTAAAAATTATATAGTCGAAACACGAAAATGCATCGTGATAGTCCTTACAATAAACAAAGTAGAATGTAAGTAACCAAGTAATTTATGGTTATTCTTCTTTGAAATAATTAACACAAGTCTAAATTAAAAAACTTATCTTATGACACCACAAAATTGACTTTAACAATATATACAATTGGCGGAGAGTAAAATTTATTTATCAAGAAGTTTAAATATTAGAATGTGTTTAGAACGTCAAGTGGTTGGGGGGGGGGGGGGGGGGGTGTCTTGGGGGGGGGGGGGGGGGGGGGGGGGGGGGGTTGGGGGGGGGGGGGGGGGGGGGTGTAAACCAAAGTACACATTATGATGTCTATGATGGTATGCCATCTTTTAGATCTTAAGTAATTGAAACCACTTTTTAAATTTATAAAAACTTAGTTTAGTCATTCATTATTGTAGAATTATCTTACCACATAATTCAATGATAACCAATTTGCTCCCACTGATCTTAAGATATATATGTCAATCAAATTAATAATACATAAAACCATATAATTTCATATACGCTATTTCAAACAACCAAAATATAACAAACGAAGTTGATTTGTTTTTAGGTTTATATCTGCATCTAATACTTGCCTTCTACCACCTACTTTTAAGTTAGATAATTAATGAAAGTTATAGTTGAAGAATATAACAATAAAGTCCATAATATAGTTCTTAAACATGATGAACTATTAAAGTAATGACTTATAACATATTTTTATAATAAAATAAAAATGTTTTATTATAAAGACAATCCTTTTATTGTAGCATTATGTGACAAGATATAATAATATCATTTGAATGTTTCTCCTTGGGAGTGTTACATTAGTAACCAACTTGCGTTGTAACTGTATATGAGTACTAAGAAACCCCAATTTAACTAACATCAATGAATAAAAATAAATTAACTATTAATTAATGACGTTAGCCATATAAGTTAAATTGTCACAAATAATTGTAGTTGTTGAAAGAAAATAGGATTACAAAACAACTAATCATTGATTTAAAATATTTACGAGATTATTATATAAGTGATGATTAAACGTCAATGATAGATGAAATGACTACTTCAAGTTCTTTTTTTTTGAACGGCAACTTTATTAAAAAAAACTTGCAAGGAGCTAGAAAGACATTACAAAGGAATAAGATAGGGGTTTTTTAAACCATTACTGGCCCCAAAAAAACCCCTAATTACATCTACTAATAACACCATAAAAAGGACCAAGAAACAATGACTCACAAATCGTCGAACGATTAGGAAGGCGAATCGTCAAAGACCAACTGATTTCGGAAGCCTCCAAATCCGCCACCAAAGCAACCTAAAAAACACCTTCTTAAATAGACTTGAGATGGAAGAAAGTCGAAAGGATAAGAAACCAAGCATACCCCAAGCCGAGAAAGAACAAATCTCCTGCAATCCAAATGCCCACCAAACGTCAAATTTTAACGAAGAACAACCCAGCCACGGTCACATCGAAAGAAAACATTGCTGAAAATTCCTCCAAATCAGCATACAAAGAGGACACAATGTAATCCAACAAACACCTCACGCTAAATTGACATCTAGTAGGTAACCCATCACGATGAGCACGCCAAGAAAAAACATTAACTTTAATGGGAATGAATTTTACCCATCTCGTTGCAACATCCGACGAAGTACATTTGTATGTACCTTGAAAGTAGAATCATTTATTATTTATTCTTAAACCACATACTCCTACTGATTTTGCCATTACTTATAACATGTAAGGCGATTTATAAACTAATAGTCAATGATTCAATATCTTTAAATATGACAGTAGTTTAATAGGATTATAAATAAATAATCCTTAAACTCGTTACTTTGTTAGTCCAAACTAATAGACCATAAATAAAGATATTGAATATTTATGGGTCAGTTATTATGGTTTTTTAGTAATGCTTTAAGTGTCTTAGTTCATAGGAATTTGTGATACTAAATCAAATCCATACATTGTATCATGTTCATAAAGGTACAACCGCCTTTATGTAATACCATTTAATTAAGTTTGTTAAGGATTACATAAGTGATTTTACAATTTCATTTCCCTCACATAAGACATATATATTGGGCAATTAATAAAACGTGCTTATCATAATACACCTTCACCCCCTAATTGACCCAATATTTTATTTTAATGGTTTATTTACCTTTTATAAAACTTGGTTATAATACATAAGAGATTCTCATCAAGTACACTCTATAATCATCAATATTAACAAGACAATTTTTTTATTATTTTCAATGTCATTCATGAAAATGTACACATCTTTATAAGAGAGTTTTTTACTTATTAAAACAATTGAAATTAAAAAAATAATGAAAAAAAATTCTCAAAAAATGTCACTAAATTCAAAAGTATACAGTAATATTTCTTCAGTTTTTACATTTTTAGCATATTCATTAATTATGAATAGAAGAATAATTGCTATATGAATTTCATGAAGGTTTTAAACTAATGAACCACAAACAAATAATATGAGAATGAACACTTTTTTTAAATTTAAAACACTTAAAATTGAACTAATAAATTAATTGTCAAATTTAACATAACAAATAAGGTTATAGAATAAAATTATAAAAACAAACTCTCTATTTACAATAAAGTTATTTTGGATTCAACATAGAACTTATTCTCACAAATGATTCATAACATTCTAAATAGCAAGTCATTAGAATTCTTTTTATTCACTTAACACATCTTTTTAACATTTGTAAAAATCACCTTCAACAACTGTTTAAAACCATAATATTTTCTAAAACATTGTTTCTTTATAGAAATATTTTAAGATCATAAGATGTATCTTTACTTAATTAGTCTACACATGTAGAGAAACTTTGATTATCTTAATAAAGTTCTCTTTATTAAACAATTAAATAAGTTGGTGGTCATAATGTAAGCTATAAAGATTATAGATCTCATCTTTATGGACAATGATAATCATAATTGTTTATTTCATATTTTTCCTTATAATTATTAGTACAGTTGATGTAAAAACGTCAACAAACTTAATAAGGAAAAATATCATAATTAAGAGATTACCTTATTCATTTAATTTCAAGATCATATAAAAGCTTACAAACACCATAAAAATGTAGACCTTAATGATGAGAAAATTATTTGAAAGTGTACTTTCACGTGTCGTTATTGAGTTTATAAAATTAAACTTTATCATAATGCAATTCGATCTTTCTTTAATTCTCATTAATCCTCGTTGATCGGTTATTTTATCTGACCGTTTGAAGTATGAGATGACTGTATCATAATGCATGTTGAACTTTATGACCATATAATACATTATTCCGCTCCCTTTTTTTAATTATGTTTTTAACCTTTAATGGTTATAAAAACTTATAGTGGTTATCTTAGCAAAAGCCTTGTACATATGTACATAAGAGACTATTCAAAATAAACATAAAAGTATAACTAACCATAAGACAAATGTTAGTTATTGAAATCTAACCACGCCATAAATTTAGATTCATAAAAAAAGTTTGATGAAATTGTTAACTTCTCGTTGGTTCCATAAACAACCCATTAATAACTTCTAAATTTAATTATGCAAAATCAATCAACAAAATACACCACCTTTGGGCAGAAGTATTTGCTAACTAATTATTTAATTTTCATATATCAAATTATTAACATAAAAGTATAACTAACCATAGGGCAAATGTTAGTTATCGGAATCTAACCACACCATAAAATTAGATTCATAAAAGAAGTTTGATGAAATTGTTAACTTCTCGTTGGTTCCATTAACAACTCATTAATAACTTTTACATTTAATTATGCAAAATCAATTAACAAAATACATCACATTTGGGCAGAAGTATTTGCTAACTAATTATTTAATTTGCAAATACCGCTTAATGATTAAGATTATGATCATCCTTTAGGCTTAACACATAACCTAAACTCATCAAAACGTAAATTATTACAACTTTTATTCACTTAAGTGTTTTGATTAATTGCATCTTTGGAGCCTACAACCAACCTTAACAATTAATTAGTCATAGTACATGTAAACAAAATAATGAAAACCTGTATACCCTATTTAATTAAACATTATGGAAGAATACACTCTTGTTAATTCTAATCAAGAAAAACTGTTTTTTTCCTATGAACATAAATGTTCAAATTAGTTTTATTTATTTATAAGTTATAATGTGACCAAAACTAATGTCACAAACTCAAATATGATAGACTATAGCATAATTACATACAAATTTAGATGCAACTATAGTTATCACTGCTTTAGAATTGAAACATATATTATCATATATGTGAGATCGCAGTAAAACTCGAACATGTAACTTAATATGAGGGTGTGAAAGGTGGGCGACCGCACAGGGCCCCAAAAATTTTAGGGGCACTAAAATTTATCCCGTTAATAATTATATGCATTATTTCTAATAAACGATGACACTTTATATATAATATTTCTTATCGTAAGGCTTCATTATGTAATTTCGTTCAGGGCCTTAAAAATTTTCATAAATTTAGAGACGGCCTTGGTATTCATGATAAATAAAATAAGCCTTATGATGAAAACATGTAACGTGAGATCTCATATGTAGATGTCAGATATAATACTAAACAAAATGATAATGAGTCAACCGTCATAACTAAAGCTCGAACTCGTAGTGGCTTAATCCGTTCCTTTCGACTTAAGGCATCCGCCACCACGTTCGCTTTTCTTGGATGATAACGAATCTTACAATCGTAATCACTCAACAACTCTAACCATCTACGTTGTCTCATGTTCAACTCCTTTTGATCTATAATATGTTGCAAACTCTTATGATCAGTGAACACAATATTAATCTTAATTCCCAATAATCATGCTTAACATAAACACATCTACAATCAAATAAAATGGTAAACATAATAGAAAACTTTACTTGAGTTGAGATTAGAGAACGTCATGGAATACCCGGTGGAACTTTGATCTTCTACTCAATCCTCTCACAAGATGATGGAATGTTTTTGTGTGTTTTATGGGGTGGAACTAATCCCCTATTTATAGTGAGAGATTAAGATAGGGATCAACTCCATATTAGGCAAAGATTATGATGCATAATATAATCTTTATTTAGTTAAATCTCCCATCAAGATTTAGGAGCCACATTATGGTAATTAATTAATTATTACCTATGTAAATCAACCTATATTATGTACAATGATATTAGACGTCAATAGATTAAGGCCGCATTATGAAACATGCTAACACACAACGCACTTCATGCCGTGCAAATAATGTCTCCACATCTTGAGAGCGAACACCACAACTCCTAACTCCAAATCATGTGCCGTGTAGTTCTTCTCGTGGATCTTGAGTTGGCGGGATGTATAAGCTATGACTCTCTCCTTCTGCATCAATACCGCGCCCAACCCTTTGTGAGAAGCATCACAATAAACCACGAAGTTTTCACTTCCTTCAGGTAAAGCCAAAATCAGTGCACTACACAACTTCTGCTTCAATGTCTGAAATGCAGCCTCTTCCTTTTCACCCCAATCAAATTTCATGCTCTTCTGAGTCAATTTGGTCATAGGTTTAGCAATCTTCGAAAAGCCTTCAATAAACCTTCGGTAATAACCAGCAAGACCTAAAAATTAATGAATCTCTGTCGGAGTCTTAGGCGATGCCCAATCCCTAATTGATTCTATCTTAGCTGGGTCCACATGAATGCCTTCTCTATCAATCACGTGACCGAGAAATTGTACCTTAGAAAGCCAAAAATCGCACTTTGAAAACTTGGCGTACAATTCTTCCTTCTTAAGTAACTCCAGAATTTGCTTAAGATGTCCTTCATGTTCCACTTTGTTCCTTGAGTAGATCAAAATATCATCTATGAACACGATAACAAATTTATCCAAGAATGGCTTGCACACCCGATTCATTAAATCCATGAATACCGCCGGTGCATTTGTCAATCCAAAAGGCATTACTTGGAACTCGTAATGACCATAGCGTGTCCTAAATGCCGTCTTTGGAATATCCTCGTCACGAACTCTGAGTTGGTGATATGGCTCAGGATTGGTTCATTGGGTCTATGACAAATATTGGGTCTATATTGAACTTTTGGCATGCACTTTGTGTCGTACAAATAATGTCTCCACATCTTGAGAGCAAACACCACAACTCCCAACTCCAAATCATGTGCCGTGTAGTTCTTCTCGTAGATCTTGAGTTAGCGGGATGCATAAGCTATGACTCGCTCCTTTTGCACCAACACCGTGCCAAACCCTTTATGAGAAGCATCACAATAAACTACAAAGTTTTTATTTCCTTCAGGTAAAGCCAAAATCAGTGCACTACACAACTTCTGCTTCAATGTCTGAAATGCAGCCTCTTCCTTTTCACCCCAATCAAATTTCATGCTCTTCTGAGTCAATTTGGTCATAGGTTTAGCAATCTTCGAGAAGCCTTCAATAAACCTTCAGTTATAACCAGCAAGACCTAAAAATTAATGAATCTCTGTCGGAGTCTTGGGGGATGACCAATCCTTAATTGACTCTATCTTAGACGGGTCCACATGAATGCCTTCTCTATCAATCATGTGACCGAGAAATTGTACCTTAGAAAGCCAAAATTCGCCCTTTGAAAACTTGGCGTACAATTCTTCCTTCTTAAGTAACTCCAGAATTTTCTTAAGATGTCCTTCATGTTCCACTTTGTTCCTTGAGTAGATCAAAATATCATCTATGAACACGATAACAAATTTATCCAAGAATGGCTTGCACACCCGATTCATTAAATCCATGAATACCGTTGGTGTATTTGTCAATCCAAAAGGCATTACTTGGAACTCATAATGACCATAGCGTGTCCTAAACACCGTCTTTGGAATATCCTCGTCACAAACTCTGAGTTGGTGATAACCAGACCTCAAGTCGATCTTCGAGTAGACACTTGATCCTTGCAGTTGATCAAACAAATCGTCGATTCTCGAGAGTGGGTATCAATTCTTAACAGTAAGCTTGTTCAGTTCACGGTAATCGATACACATCTGAAAAGATCCATCTTTCTTTTGGACAAACAAGACCGGAGCTCCTCATGGTGAAGAACTCGGCCTTATAAATCCTTTGTCAGAAAGTTCTTGCAGTTACGCAGACAGTTCTTGCATTTCTGATGGAGCAAGTCTATAAAGGGCTCGTGCCACAGGTGCAACACCAGGGACTAAGTCAATTTAAAATTCAACTTGTCGCACAGGTGACAATCCAGGCAAGTCTTTTAGAAAGACTTCTGGAAATTTTCGTACAATTGGCACGTCCTCCAGTCGCTTCTCCTTTGACTTAACTTCGGTTTCCTTCTTTGTAACTTGCGCCAAAAATACTTGACAATCTTTCTCCATATACTTCTGAGACTTTGTACACGATATGATATTCAACATTGATTCTTCCCCTTATCACACCTATCTCCTTGAACGATCAGAATTTCGTCTCCAAAAGGAAGACGTACTATCTTCTCGTCACAAACAATCACCGCATGATTATTCGCCAGCCAATCCATACCGATGATGACGTCAAAACTACCAAGCTCTACGGGCAATAAATCAATGTTAAATGGATGACCTGATAATCCTATGGTACAACCTCTAAGCATAGTATTTGTTTTGGCAAATCTTCCGTGGCTAATTTGACAGCATAACTAACGTCTAAGGTATCAGGGATTACATCAAGCAAAGTACTAAAAGTAGTCAACACAAAACAACGATCGGCACCCGAATCAAACAATACATAAACATAATGGTTGTTGAGAAGAAACGTACCCGTGACAACGTTGGATCCCGGGTTTGCATCTCCTCTACCAATAGCATAGGCTTTCCCTTTAGCTTCAAGAATAACATGCTTGTTTCCATGGTTCTGATTATTCAATTTGGGGAAATCATTCTTGAAATGCCCTTGCCTTCCATATTCAAAACATGTGGCACTCCTTTGATTCACCATCGGGGCCCTCTAATTAACTGCCGTGGGAACTGCGGGCTTACAATCCCTAGTCAAATGACCCATATTTCCACAACTTCTACACTTTACAGTGCATGGCTCAACATGGTGTAACTTGCACTTGTTGCAAAGAGGGTGAGGTCCAACATAAACCCTTCCTTCATTACCACCAGCCGTATAGGCTCTAGCCACATTTGATCCTCCAACATTCTGCCTCTTGAACGGTGGTTGTTGTGCATGGTTGTCTCTTTGATTGCTCTTAAACTTTCTTTTGTTCTCAGCACTCCTAATTGTGTAACCTTTCAACTTTTAGTCCATCAAACTGTTAGCCAACCGAATTGCATCCTGGAGTCTCGTTGGTTCAGCAAACATCACATTCCCTTGAATGTTGTCAAGGAGACCTCCAACATACCTCTCAATTCGATCTTCCTTTCCTGGAACCATTCTAGTACACAACAGGGTCGACTCTTAAAATCTCTGAGTGTAAGCAGCCAACTTATTGTTCTTCACATTCAAGTTCCACAATTCAGTTTCCATTTTCGGTATCTAGTTCATTGGACAATACACTTCTGTCATTAACTTCATAAGATCTCTCCATGTCATAGCAAACACATCATCAACTCCAATTGTCCTTTTATGGGAATTCCACCAAGTTAATGCACTATCTACCAAAGTGCAAGTGGCATACTTAACTTGATACACTTATATACAATTGCTGATGTGGAACATTGTTTCCATCTTCTAAAACCATCTTGTCAAACCAACAACTCCTTCAGTCCATTTGAAGTTGAGCGGTTGACACTTCACAAAGTCTTGATAGGTACACACACGAGCAACTGGCATAGCACCTCTACCATTCTCATTTGGATTTCCATTTTTGTTGTTTCCATTCCCATTTCTACCATTTCCATTATCTCCGTCATTGCCATTTTGGCTTTGACTTTCGGCCTCGAGAGCGTTAGCAGCACAGGTTTCCTCATAGTTAGCCAATGCCTCCGCCACTCGCTGGGTAATGAGCTCTTCGATTGATTCAGGGGTCATTTCAGAACGTGTGATAGTCATGTCCTAACACAAGACATAACACATGATGAGATTCAAAACGATCTACGGTGACTCATAACAAGAATTAAATACATGATATGAAATAAAATATAATATCAACACGTTTTGCCAGAACGAATAAATAACAATATCGTATTAAAGATGAATATATGATGGAATAGTAGAATAAGATTTCATATATATATTAGGATCGAGTTTGGTTACAATCAACCTATGACGGGGTACTTGATTTACAATATTTCTACTACTAACATTTAGACCTAACCATCAGTCTAATGTCCTACATAACTATGGTACTACCAAACTAAAGGCGAAATCCTAAACGCCTCTCAACAAGCGACTCTAATCTCCTAAGTCTCCTTCGAGCATCATCACGATCCCTATGAATCTGATGAAACTCCTCATGCGAAAGTGCCATGTGATGGTGAAGACTGTCAACCTGATCTCTCTCGATACACAACAAAGCTCGAACCCTTAGGTTCTCCTGTCCTAACCTCCTAATCCTATCAGCCAAATCAACTCTCTTTCTGCTAGCCATCAACTATCTCTAAGCAGTCTCAAACTCAGTAATCATATAAAGAGGAACCTACGACATGTAGTGAACTATATCATAAAGAGTACCCTCAAAATCAGGAACATATCCTCTAGTGGACTCAGAAATACCACCAATAACCAATGGATCTACAACGATCTCCATCGTGCCTACCGCACTGGCCTCTGCCTCAAACTCCTTCTCGTCCCCTATAATATCACTAGCAGCAATATCAACTCCTATACCTATACCATCTTTAGTATGAGCTCCAACTCCATCACCAATACCTAAATCTGCAACAACCTCTGCATCAGCAGTACCAATCTCCATATGCTCCTTTCTGTTATCCTTAGGTGAGTATGAATCTCGGAACCTCTTACGAGGTGGTAAAAGATCAACATGAGTAGGGGTTATCGATCTTAAAATAGGAGTAGATAATGATACTGAAGTAGTAGGGGATCAGCATCTCTTGCGAGATGGTCCAGCAGAAAGTAAAGATGAATCCAATGATCTCTTAGAAGAAGAATCTAGGGATGACTCTGATGTTGTCGGTGGGTAAGGAGTAGACAATGGTGCAGACCTCCAACGTCTAAACGCCTCACTATATCTTTGAGTCATAACCGGGAGATAAACCAACCTAGATGATGCAACTCTAGTAGATGGTCCTGAATGAGTCTGACCTGATGCATCGAACCCTGAAGAATGAACTGATGATGTGTCTGACAATGAATCTGAAGGTGAACCTGAAAAAGTATCTAATGAAGAATCTGAAGATGAACCAGAAGAAGATAAGTCTGAAGTAAAGTCTGGTGAAGAATGATGATCCGATGAACGATGTGATACACGTCTCTATGCAAGTTTGCGAGCAGAAAAAGGTCCAATTCTCTTCCTTGCAGTCAACAACTTACGCGGCCCAATAGGATGGGTGCTGTAAGGTCGACCGAAAGGGATAGCCTCCCCGGGTCAGATAAAAATCGTTGGCCATCGATGAATCTTAGGTGGGGCACCATGAAAATCAGATGATGATGCAAAAGCGTCATGAGATGATGATCTCGACGGTAAGGATGGCCTAGATGCGACCTTGTCCCTCCACCTTGAAACCATAGCATCATGAGCGGCAAGAGACTCATGCCTCTCGGGTCTCTACTCAGCAGGCTCAAACTCACTGTCTGCCTCTGAGTCATCAGAACACAAGAAGGGTGAAACAAATGGTAACTCTGGTGCTGGAGGTAAGGAATCCTCTGATGGATCAAAATCAGAAGATGAATAATCCACCAAATCAAGCACTCCGGCAGGTGAGGTGAGAAAAACTGATCCCACCTCCGGTGCAACTAAAAGATCAGTAGGTACAATGGAAACCTCAGCAGGAACCACAAGGATAACAAGGATAATGACAGGAATAGCGCCGGAAATAATCACTCGCGCGACATGAGAACCCACACTCTCCTCAGATGAATCCGAAAGAATAGGAATAACAGATGCTGCCATAACCTGCACAAGCAAAAGTTTATATAAATCTCTTTATATGAAACCATGCCAAGTGTGTACAACGCTAAGAAAATAAGTATGATGCAAAATATGATATGGCAAAATAATGTATAAAGTAATTATGTCAATATGATATATAATCTGTACACACACACACACACGCACATGCACACACACAC
>BQNB010065457.1:9755-20064 GCA_026074375.1 Tanacetum coccineum
ACCAAGGAAGGTGAGGTGGTTGGTTCATTTGTAACATTTCAAGTTAATCATCCATTTTCCATTTTTCTCTCTAACTTTCTCTCTCTAGATTCTCTCTTTACATTCTTCCTAATTTTCTTGTTAATCTTGTTGAAGTGAAGTGATAAAGGGTTACCGACATGGTATTGTCCATAAGCCCGTCCAGGTTTGGCTTATCGTCCAAATAAGTTGAGGTGATTTTTTTAGGGAGGTTTGAGGTAAGTTACTAATTCAGTTAAGCTTTTTAAGGCTTAACTGAAAGATAGATAGCTTATTAGTTAACTAAGAGCTTATTGAGGCTTATTAAGTCATATCAACAAACATTATAAGCTAAATTTGCATCATAAGTAAAACAGAATTCAAAATATTAAGATTTAAAAGGTAAATTTTCAATTTTATTAATAATAAAGAGTTACAAAGCTTGAAAAGAAAATACAATAAGCAAAAGGTTTACAATAAGCTATTGTAACTAAAAATAAGCTAAAAACTAGATGATTCTTTAAGCTGCGTGAGGAGGTCTCCTTATATAGTGATGAGGGGAAGGATCCAGAACCCTAGGAGCGTCCCAAGCCTTCAATATCGTCCATCCAATCATTAACCGCCTCATTCCATATAATCTTGACCCTTGATTTGATGCCACGTCCCATCAACCAATAGAAATGTTAGGGATTGCCAGTGTGGCTAAGTGAGAGTGTCAGAGGTGTCAGGAATAAGGCTTCTAGAAGTGAGTGTGTGTGGTGAATGGGTGAGGAGGGATTTACCCTGTGTCATGTTTATGTGAAAAATGGAGGAAATGGGTGAAAGAGATGCACAGTGATTTTTTTCTTTGACCCGTTTTGTTTTATAAGTTTGACTGGGTCAAGGTTATAAAAGGGTGTTGGGCTTAGACTTGTTTATGGTTTGGGCTCGGATTTTATGGAATGGATTTAGGATTTATAAATGGGTTAAGGCTTATGGTTAATATAGATACAAGATTAGTGGGCTGACCCGGCCCAATAAAATGGGTACGGGTTAGCCCATTAATAATGTATACGCCTTCAGCTTTGGTTTTTAGCGCTCTTTCTATTCCCGTGCTCGGTTTTGTCTAAATTGGCTTTATTTTTGTCCTTTTATTTAATATTCGTACCTGCAAGATAATAATCACAAAACACACACATACAATGCATTTTTCATATATTTTTGGTCTTTAAAGCTCATTTTATTAGGTAAAAGGTATGTGTATTTAAGAACATACCAAAATCCCCCATACTAAGCTATTGCAGTGTCCTCACGCAATGTCATAAACACACTAGAAAACCAAAAATTTCCACCCCCTTAGACTAATTACCTCGAAAAGTAGCTAAGTGTTAATCTAAAGGGATTAAGAAATCACTAGTCTTGAAAAGCTCCCAGTTTTACCATTTTTATGCATTTATTATTATCATTCATACATGTCATAACTTTACGGAACAAAAAATACTAAAAGGATAAATTAATCGTCCTTGATTTTCCACCCGCCCCAAACCAAGCTTAAAAACAAAATCATTGTTAAATACAAGTTAAGATGCTAACACTACTCATAAATGCTAATTGTGTATGTATAGCTACTTTCTGCTCCATTATTTCTTGAATCCTCTAAAAATTTTATTATTATTATTAGTGACAAATAAATTATGGCCTTATTTATATAAGGGCAAATCGCATAAAAAGGTACTCATCTTAGAAAGGACTAATGATGCAACAATAAAATAAAGGATCGTTAGAAATTTAACTTGAAAACTTGTTAATTGCCTAACATTGCAACCAAAAACAAGATGGATACCTTAAATTGAGAAAAAAAAAGATGAGTACCTTTAATTGACATTGGACCTAAGATGAGTACCTTTTTATGCGATTTGCCCTTCATATAAAGTAGACCTGGTTTAGACCACAATTAGTTTGAAATCCTTTTCTAAAGAGACAATATGGTGAGAATAAGGTCCACATTAAGGTTTTAATTTCGCACGATTTAGGGGTTATCCTTTTTATTTCATTCGAAACAACTCAACTACAAGTCCAGAGACGGAGGCTTTATTTAGATAACCCCGGAGTCAAAATTTGGCTTTATTCTTATTATTATCGCAACATTATTAAACCTCGGTCCTTTAAACAACTGCCACATTGGTATGCGAGCCGACCATGGTCCAGGAGTCTTATTTCGACCTCGGTGATCCTCGAACTTTTTTAAGGCTGCAACATCAGTTGTGAGCCGGCAAGATGCAGCAAACTTTTATCAGTCTAGAATTATTACTATGTGCTTTATTTAGAAGACTGCCACGTCGGTTGTGAGCCGGCAAGAGGCAGTAAACTTTTATCAGCCCACAGTTTTTATTATTATTATTACCTCCACCCTTTAAACGATTACCACATCGGTTGTGAGCCGGCAAGAGGTAGTGGTCTTATTTCGGCTTTAGTTTATTACATAATTATTATTATAGCCAAATTTCAAGTCCTGTGGTCTTTTAACTACCTAGACAACGGTAGCGAGCTGTCAGGAATCGGTAGCCTATTTCCCCACAACACTGATAAAAACCTCGATGTGTACCTTACTTTTACCAGAAGGAATCTCTACGAAGTGATTTAAACTAAGAATCGCAAAAACCTAAAGTAACTTTATGTATTAACAATTATATAATGTTTATTAAGCTGATGGGAGCAAAAAGCCACAATTAACCTCTATGAGCTCTAAAGAGATCCAACTACTCTATGTTTAGCATCTAACTTATATAAAATTCTATCATTTCTCATTCTTCGTAAATTTAAAATCTTTAATAAAAAGATCCGCGGATGCTTAGTCTAATAAAAACAAGCTTAGCATATTTAAAGTCTATCATGGAACTTGCAAACTCTTGGCTTTTTCAAGCTAGAATTCGCGTTTTAAAGCTTCTTGTATAAAAGACTAGCAAAAGCTTAAATTTATATAAGTTAAGGGGCAAGCTAGAGCTCAACATGCTCACTCAAGTCAAAATTTATTCCTTAAAAAGACAAAACTATGTGTCAAAACACTTATTTTATTTTTGAAAAATTTTAAATTTTGGTGTATTTTTGCTATTTTTTGTGGAAAAACGGGGTTACGTGAAGACAATGCAAATGCAAGTAAGATCGAATCGAAAGATCTCTCCCATACTAGAACTACGCATTGTCCTCAATGTGAGACTGTCACCCCCATACTAATTTCAAGGCATAATCCAAATATTAAGGGGTCTCTACGCAAATCTAAAGTCGTTTATTAATTATGATAATAGATAAACGTGAATCAATAAGATCTAGGATTTCGGATTCCCATAAATAAGCATGCGAAGGATAGAAGATCGAGTGAACGATGGACAAAACCACGAGCACTAGAGTCTTTAAAATCCGGGCAATCCTGGACACAAAACACAAAACACGAGAAAGGAAGAGGCGAGCCTCCTCACATCACACTTATTCATAATTATTATACTAATATAGTATTACTAAGGATAAGCATGGTTTGCCACCCACGGAGCGCTTGTTTTTGTTAACCGAGTCACGAGCCTGACTCGACCCTGAATTTAGTGGTCCATTGGGAAAGTTTAGAGATCCAGGACAACCATCGTTGGTATGTCCCCTCCAAAGTAGTGCTTGAGTATATGACCGTTCACCTTAAAGTTTGGTCCGTCGGTTTGAGATAACTCGACGGTTCCATAAGGGAAATGTTAGCCTCAAAATATTGAGTCGAACAATGGAAGTTCGTTCATAATTATATTAGGTCTCGGTCACTAAAATAATATACGTTGTAATAGGCTACACGGGTAAACGGGCTCTTAAATGTAATCTAACCGGTCACGTGTATCGGGCGAAAGCCCAAAGTAATCCCGAGCCCGGCCCGTAGAAATACCAAGGCATGAAAGCCTCTTGGTATTAAGTATAAATACCCCTCTCCAAGTATGGAGAGGGGGTTGGTTCTTGTTAATTCTCATTTGTAATTTTGCAAGTAATCTTCCATCTTTTTCTTCTCTCTACCTTTCTCTCTCTAACTTCTCTCTAAAATTCTTCCATTCTTCTCATCTTATTTTTCTTGTTCCAATTATGAAGTGTAAGTGATATATTGGGTTACCGACAGGAAAACTTAAGCAATGGTGAACGGTCTGGTCCAATGGGTTTTGAGCTTGCCCGAGAAAATCTTTAATCGAGAATTAAAGAGAAGAACCCGATCATCAATGTTGAAAACGCGGATCTTAATCTTGGAGTCATGAATTTTCTTTGTTTTCTCTTTGTAGATTAAAGAGTTCTCGTAAGCATGATCTCGGAGTTCATTTAATTCATTCATTTGAACTTTTCGATGATCACCCGCGGTCTTAAGATCAAAATTACAATGCTTTAAGACCCAATAGGACTTGTGTTCAAGTTCAATAGGAAGATGACAAGCCTTTCCATACACAAGCTTATAAGGAGTACATCCGATGGGTGTTTTGAAAGCGGTACGGAAGGCTCATAATGCATCATCTAACTTATCGGACCATGAAGCACGATTTTCGCCTACGGTCATTTCTAAAATACGTTTCAAACCACAATTTGAAACCTCTACTTGTCCATTTGTTTGTGGATGATACGCGGTAGAAAGACGGTGGGTAACTCCATACTTAAGCATGACTTTCGTGAATTGGTCATTACAAAAATGGGTACCGCGATCACTAATTATAGCACAAGGAGTTCTAAATCGGGCAAAAAGAGATTTCAAGAATTTAACAACGACTCGGACATCATTAGTGGGGAGCGCTTTTGCTTCAACCCATTTAGACAAGTAATCGATGGCCACGAGAATGTACTTGTTCCCTCGAAAAGACGGGAATGGTCCCATAAAGTCAATGCCCCACACGTCAAAGATCTCGCATACTTGAATCGCATTTTGAGGCATTTAATCTTTTTGCGAGATTTTTCCTTGACGTTGACATGAGTCACATGACTTCACCATGTCATGGGCATCGCGATAAATTGTCGGCCAATAGAAACCAGAATCAAAGACTTTTCTAGCAGTGTAGTTCGCACCATGATGTCCCCGGTGGGTCCATTATGGCAAGCCGTGAGGATATCAACGGCTTCTTGGCCGTAAACACATCGTCTAATCACTTGATCCGCACCAGTTATAAACAAGTAGGGGTCGTCCTAAAATCATCCTTAAAGAACTTTTTCTTTTGTTGGGACGACATCCCTTTCACAACAAAATTCCCCGCATGGTAATTTGCAATGTCGACAAACCATGAGGTACTAGAATCACCATGAAAAGATATCATTCCGAGGGTCTCGAGAGGAAATGTTTCGGTAATTTCCTTTTTCTCGAGATCACCTTGATGAGGATTTTCTAATCTTGATAAATGGTCGGCCGCGAGATTCTCTGCTCTTTTTTTATCATGAATAATGACATCAAATTCTTGGAGTAGGAGAATCCACCGAAGCAATCTCGGCTTAGCATCTTGTTTAGCAAGAAGATACTTAAGAGCCAAGTGGTCCGTATACACTATAGTCTTTGATAAGACTAAGTAAGGCCTAAATTTCTCTAAAGCATACACCACGGCTAATAATTCTTTTTCCGTTGTAATGTAATGTGCTTGAGCATCCGTCATGGTCTTACTTGCATAGTGTATAGGCTGAAAATGTTTGGTCTTACGTTGCCCCAAGACTGCACCTACCGCGTAATCACTAGCGTCGCACATAATTTCAAATGGTAGGTCCCAATCAGGGGCAACTAAAATTGGGGCTTCAGTTAACTTATTTTTAAGTATATTAAATGCTTCAATACATTCTTTTGAGAAAACAAACGGAGTTTCTTTTTCAAAAAGATGAGTCATCGGCCGGGCGATTTTAGAAAAATCCTGAATAAATCAACGATAGAACTCGGCGTGACCTAAGAAACTTCGAACGCCTTTGACGGAAGTCGGATGAGGGAGTTTAGCTATAACATCAACTTTAGCTTTGTCGACCTCAATCCCATACTTTGAAATCTTATGTCCTATAACAATGCCTTCTTTTACCATAAAATGACATTTCTCCCAATTTAGAACTAAATTAGTGTCTTCGCACCGTTTTAGCATTTTTTTTTCTAAATGGGAGAGGCATGACGAGAAAGAATCCCCAAAAACCGAGAAATCGTCCATGAAGACTTCCATTGTTTCCTCGATCATGTCGTGGAAAATGGCCATCATGCACCTTTGGAACGTGCCTGGAGTGTTACATAAGCCGAAAGGCATACGTCGGTAGGCAAACGTCCCATAAGGGAAAGTGAAAGTGGTCTTCTCTTGGTCTTGCGGGTCAATAGGAATTTGAAAATATCCAGAAAATCCATCTAAAAAGCAAAAATATTCGTTTCCCGCTAATCGTTCGAGCATTTGGTCCATGAAAGGCAACAGGAAATGGTCTTTACGAGTCGCATCATTAAGCTTTCGGTAATCTATATAAACGCGCCATCCCGTAACTAACCTAGTAGGTATCAATTCATTATCTTCGTTTTCAACTACGGTCATGCCACCCTTCTTAGGCACACAATGAACGGGACTCACCCACGGACTATCAAAGATAGGGTAAATCCATCCTGCATCAAGGAGTTTAATAACTTCCTTTTTGATAACCTTATGAATTTTCGGATTTACCCTTCTTTGATGTTGAATCGCTTGTTTGAAATCGTATTCCATTAAGATCTTGTGAGTACAAAAACTAGGGTCGATTCCCTTAATGTCGGAGATTTTCCATGCGATGGCCCGTTTGTGTGATTTAAGAACCTTTAAAAGGGCGGCCTTTTCTTCATCTTTTAATTCTTTAGAAATTATGACGGGTAATTTATCGGTTCCTTCTAAAAACGTGTATTCAAGATGAGACGGTAAATCCTTGAGCTCAAGCTCCGGAGGATCATTAATAGAAGATTTTATCGTTTTAAGTTCCTCAAATTTAAGTTCCTTCGGAGGGAGAGGATATGATGGATCATCATTTAATAACTTCTCGAGTAGAAGAAGGTATCCCTCCGGATCAAAGTCAGCATCATCAATTCTCGGTGGAATTGAATCATTTGTAAGACAAGTTTTGATTTCTTCCAAAATGAAGTCACCTCCTTCAAAAGGAGTGAGAGAGGGGAAAGAAGTAGAAAGGATAGGATCTAAAGACGGAGTGGGATTGCCACTTTTAGAACTATCTGAAAAACCGAGCACTTCTTGAGCATACTCCTTACGTAAAACGTCGATGACATCGATTCGATTAACCGATTTAGCATTATTGTAGGAGTATCTTAAAGTTTGACCAACTTTAAAGGTTATGGCTTCATCATCAACTCGGAGAGTTAATTCTTCACCATAAACATCAATTAAAGTGCGTGCCATCCTCAAAAAGGGTCTCCCGAGAATTAAGGGAACCCGGGGATCAACAACATAATCAACGACTACGAAGTCAGCCAGAAAATGGAACTTCTCTACTTTTACAAAGACATCTTCGGCAATGCCGGATGGACTAGTAGTCGATCGGTCTGCAAGTTCAAGATTTATTCGAGTAGGAGTAAGTTCGAGGAGTGAGAGCTTCTTCCATATGGAAAGTGGCATCAAGTTGATGCTTGCACCAAGATCGGCCAAGGCTAAGCATTCAACTATCTCCAGAAAATCACAAGGAATAAGAAACTTGCTGGGGTCTCCAAGTTTTTTAGGCAACTTTTTTAGGATAACCGCCAAACAATTCTCATTCACCGGTGTTTTAGCTAAGTCAAACAATTTTTCTTTGTTATTGAGGAGACTTTTAAACATTGAAGCAAATTTTGGCATATGTAGAAGAGCATCCGTGAAACTGAGCTCAAAATGTAATTCCCTAAAGATTTCAACAAATTTTGAAGCTAGATTATCATATTTTTCACGAAGCTTCTGTTTGTTAGCTCTTGATGTATAAGGTATAAATGGTTTAGGCTTAGGAGCAACAACGGGCTCATCAATTAGAACTTGAGTTTGGACTACCGGAGGTTGGATGTTTTCGGTACTCGGTTGCACTATATCCTTTGTCACCTCGGGTTCCCGTTCCACCACCTTGGGAAGAGGAGAGAAAGGAGGTGGAATTGGAGGTCCATCATATGAAATACCACTTCGGGTGGTGATTGCTTTCAAGTCACCTCTCGGGTTAGCAACGGTGTTGCTAGGAAGTGAACCCAAACCCGAAGAAGAAGCGGTGTTTATTTGAAAAAAATTACTCATCGTGTTTTTAATATCATTCGTTAACTAATTCTTTAACTCATTCTTGAACGCATTGTTCTGTCTAGTCAACGTAGTATCCATCTCTTTCTTCAATTCCATCCTCATATTGCTTATTTGATTTTGCATTACTCTCATATTAACGTTATTAGCCTTCATGTAGTTCGAGAGATCGTTTGAAGGTCCAACTTGAGATGGAGCTTGATAATTCTGGTTGCCTTGATTGAAATTATTTCCTCGGTTTTGATTATAACCTTGATTTTGATTAAAACGGTTTTGATTATTTTGCACGGGAGGAAAACCAGGTGGTCCCATTTGATTGCTAGCACGATAATTCGGGTCTCCTTGAGGACGATATCCTTGATTCTGATTATAGGTTGTTGCGGCTGCAGAAGCATTGAAAGTGTTGCCATCGGCGGCAAGACACTCATAGTAGGGATGCGGTCCCCCACAAGTCACACAACTTTCAGAAATTGCTTTAACGGTCTCTGACGGTGAGGTCTTAACATGACGAAGCATAACATTAACGGCATCAGTGAGAGCGGCCATCTCCGATGGACATGCCGTGGTAGAAGAAGAAGTATTAGCACTCACTTTGGAAACAACCGGTTTGTTTCGTGAGTTGCGAACTTTCGACTTGTTTTCAATAATTGTCAAAGCATCTCGAGGAGTTTTAGTCAAAAGATTACCACCGGCGGCAGCATTCAAAGAATCTTGATCGGTTGGGTTTAAAGCATTGTAGAAAGTATCAAGTTGATGCAATTCCGTAAAACCGTGATGTGGGCATGCACGAAGGAGATCCTTGAAATGGTCACATGCCTCACTAAACGTTTCCTCAAACTTTTGTTGAAAATTTGTGATTTCATTTTGAAGATTTGTAGTTTTGGAAGGAGGAAAAAATTGGTTAATAAACTTGGAAACAAGATCTTCCCAAGTAAGAATAGAACGAGAGGGTTCTTTTTCGAGCCAAATCCGGGCCGCCCCCTCGATAGAAAATGGAAAAAGCATAAGCTTAATCGACGAATTAGGCACATCTTTATACTTAATCGTGGAAGTAATCTTGTTAAACCAACGAATGTGAGCATGAGGATCTTCTTTCTTAAATCCGTAAAATTGTTTTGAAGTTATAAGATTTAGAAGTCCATGTTTAAGCTCAAAATTCTCTGCGAGAATAGCGGGAATACCGATAGCATCTCTATAACCATCGGTGGTTGCTTGAAGTAATTCTGCTATAGTACGTTGATCGGCCATCGTAACTACGGAAGTCTCTTCAAGAGAAAACGGTTCGCTCTTTGCTTGGAACGTCTACGATTACGACGTTTCGGAGTCGTGGAAGATTCGACAATTAAATTCGATGAAGAATGGGTGCGCATGCACTAAAAATAAAATAAGAGAAGTAAAAAAGAAAAATATTTTTGTAACCGATAATCGAACAAGTGAATGGTAGCTCTCTAGAAAACGCACAAAGAATCGGAGGAGCGGGTAAGCGCGAAGCATTTTAAAAACCTTCTCCTTTCGGGTCGAAGTTCGTAGGATCAACCCTCCTTAAACCTATCTTAAAGTTTGTAATCTAAAACTGAGCCGATTTCACAAGTGACACAACGGTTGTTTTTGTTGTTTTTTAATTTTTTTTGTTTTTTAAATACTTTAGGAAAAGTATTTTTTGTTTTTTTTAATAAATTTACGAAAATAAATTGAGAAAAATAAAATATTTTTGTATTTTTTAGGTTTTATATAAAAGAAAATGATAACTTCACGAGGAAGGGTCTTCAAAACACTAATCTTCAAGCTTCAACGCGAAATTCGATACACAACTCCCCGGAAACGTCGCCAAAAATTGATTGGTCTCCAAATACGTATGTAAAACCTAAAAATCTCAACAAGTGTAAAATTACCAAAATACCCCTAATGCAAGAAAATTACATAAAAGCATGCATAAATTTCATTTTAATTCTAGAAATTATGAAAAGATAACATATGACAATTATGAAATTTATGTAAGATTAAAATAATTTATATTATATAAGAAAAATAATTAATATTTTTGTATATATATAATTAGCCGAATTATATGTATTTAAGTATTTATACTTTAC
>BQNB010065457.1:20547-34932 GCA_026074375.1 Tanacetum coccineum
TTCTTCATGTCTTGGTACATTTTGTCGGAACCCGGATGAATAGAGTATTTTGATTTGTGGGACTCGTGCATGATCACAGTCCGCAAATTGCCATAACAAGGTAACCAACTTCTGCCATTTAGGCACAGAGTTCCATCCGCACGTGGTTCCAACTTTTGTTCTCTAATCGCTTCTGGAAATTTAGCATTTTCAATCAACATTCCCCCAACGTCTTCACTCTTAATGTTCTCTGGTTTTCGCGCTTCAGTCTGAGCATTTAAGATTTGTTTTGGGAAGTCATGCTAAAGATATGGTTGTTTTATGTTGTAAACCAGTATCTTTGTAATAATAATCAGGAACAAGTTAAAGCTTCGGGCTATTTGTATCAAATATTTGTTAAATCCAATGTATCAGTTTTAAAATGACTTTTTGGTCGTTCTATATATATCTTGTGTTATTGATCTATGAAGTAACACGCCCCGGACCCTTATTCCGCTGCGACCCAATTTGGGGGTGTTACACATTCTCCGATCCCACTCCTACAGTGTTACCTAAAAAGTCCACCCTACTTGTCACACCACCTACCGCTTCTAAGCAATTTAGCTTAAGGGAGGTGGAAAGATTTGATCCTTTTTTCTCCCTAACACAGTCGGGTGGGAAGACGAGGGTTATGGAGACCCCTTCTTTTGGTTTTCATCATATTCCATCACCCCGTCCTGCTGCATACTCACTAAAGGAGGTGATGTATTGCTATTACCATCCTCACCTTACATCGGGTGATGGATTTGACATTGAATTTAAAAATAAGTAACACTAGAGTCAAGCTAGAGACTTGAACAAAAACAAGCGCTTCTCGGGAGGCAATTCGTGTTATCCTTAATATTAAATAAGTAGCTTGCTACATTTAGATTATTTTAAGTATGTTAGGATATTAGTATTAGTAAAGAATAAGTGTGATGTATTTTTAGCCTAAGTGTGGGGGAGTGCTTCTCTTCATGTTGTGTTTTGTGGTGCCCATTTTTGCTTGCAGGATTCCCTTTGATCGTGAAGACCACCGTGCTTGTTTTTAATCCTCCAATCACTCGGTCTACGATCATCTTCATGTTTATATCTTGGTAAATCCTCTATCCTGATCATATATATTGTTTCCCCTTTCACACTTGGAACTTTTTGCATTTGCCTTTTTCGTTCCTAAGTGTGGGGGTAAAACCCCTTCTTTTGAAAATTGAAGGTCAATGTTTTCGGTTCAAGTTATTGAGGGGGATTTCTATCGAAATTGATCATAAATGTGTCTTGTTGTATCCCTCGCAACCCTGTATTGACCAATATATTGTTTTATTTTATTATATAAAAAAAATTAAAAAACATGGATGATGAAAAATGAAAAAAATAAAAAATAAAATATATATAAATAAGTAGGCCCGTAGGCTAGAACTAGGGAGATTTTGGACTTAACCGAGTGTCTCACTCTAGCTTTCCCCTTAGATTTCAAAACTAAGCGTTTGCTAAACATTAAAATTTTAGAAAAAACGAAAAATGATAGAGTTGAATATAAGTTAGATGCTAAGCGTGGAGTAGTTGGATCTCTTTAGAGCTCACAGAGGTTAATTGTGGCTTTTTGCTCCCATCAACTTAAAAACGATAAAAATAATAATTTTCCATAAATAAAGTTGATTTGGTTTTTGCGATATTTAGTTTTGATCCCTTCGTAGAGATTCCTTCTGGTGAAAGTAAGGTACACATCGAGGTTTTGTCAGTGTTGTGGGAAATAGGCTACCGATTCCTGATGGCTCGCTCCCGTTGTCTAGGTAGTTAAAAGACCACAAGCCTTGAAATTTGGCTAAAATATATATATAATAATAATAATAATTAACCTTGTCAGATTACTGGGTCTTGTCGATTAGGACGCCCGATGTCTCAGTCATCATATAAGGCAAGGAATCCAAGACTGATAAAAGTTTACTGGCTCTGTTGGTTAGGACAGCCACGACTTAGTCATAGTCTTCAAAAAGGTTGGGGAAATACCCGGAAGTCGAAATGTTATATGACTACTGGCTCGGTCGGTTAGGACGCCCGATGTGTCAGTTGTTTAAAGGACCGAGGGCTAATAATGTTGCAATAATAATAATAATAAAGCCAAATTTTGACTCCGTAGATATCTAAATAAAGCCTACATTTCTAGACTAGTAGTTGAGTTGTTTCGGATAATATAAAAAGGGATAACCCCTAAATCATGCGAAATTAGAACCTTAATGTGGACCTTATTCTCAGCATATCGTCTCTTTAGGAAAGGCATTTCAAAACTATTTATGGTCTAAACCATTACACCATTTATGTTAATAAGGCCTTTATATATTTAATTAAGTGAATCTCGTTTAAATTATGTTTTTCAGAAATAAAATCCTTAGAGGGGAAATTAAGAATATAGGGGAGCGGAAAAAAGTAGATGCGTTTACACAATTAGGATTTATGAGTAGTGTTAGCATTAATCTTATATTTAACTGTGATTTCGTTTTAAGCTTGGTTTGGGGATTGTGAAAATCAAGGATGACGAACTCCCATTCTTAAAGCCTTTTAAATAATTTTATTTAATTAAACCCGACATTTATGAACATTGAGGCCAATGTTCTATTCTAAGTGTGGGGGGATTTCTATCGAAATTGATTATACCTGTGCCTGTCTGTGCCCCCACGCAACCCCGTTTTGACCAAAATATTATCTTATTATCTTAGTTTTATAAAAAAAATTAAAAAAAGTTAAAAGTTAAAAAAAATAAAAAATAAATAAATAGTAATAAGTAGGCCCGTAGGCTAGAAATAAGGGAGCGAAAAGTAGTTGCGTTTACACAATTAGCATTTATGAGTATTGTTAGCATTTAGTCTTATATTTAGCTGTGATTTCGTTTTAATCTTGGTTTAGGGATTGTGAAAATCAAGGATGACGAACTCCCTTTCTTTAAGCCTTTTAAATAAATTTTATTAAAATTTTATACTTAGCATTTTATTATTGAATAAGTGGTTAAAATGGGGGAGCTTTAGAAATAAATGATTTTTAAACTCTCTTAATGAACCTTTTATGTTCTTGTTTGATGTGAGGGGTTATTAAGTTAAGGGGGGGGGGTTAAATTATTTTTTTCAGGAGTGTATTATAAACATTATGTGTGGGACTAGTAATGGCTAAGTGTGAGAGAATTTGATGTGTGCTTAAACACACATCATTTATACCCTGGAAAACACTATAAATCGGACTAAAAACCATAAAATATGTTAAATTATATAGCAAATATGCTTGGTATGTATTTTATGACTTACAGGTACAAAGGATTGAAAACGAAGCAAAAACGATAATTTTTAGGCGACTTTCGATGACGTTTTCACGTTTATCAAGATTCAAACGAACTCGGAAATATTTCCCGAGAACTCCATTGGAAAGAGCACAAAATTACGAATCTATCAGTACCTTATTCGCCCCTTGTGCCTTTCTTATTTGAACCCTGTCACATTTTATTTGAACATTTTATATTAATAAATCTGGCCTGCCAATAAAAAGGGGTTATATATTAAATTTTACATATAATAAATGAAACTATGCATAGAACAGTTGAAATTTACTGGCTTGCGAAGTTTAGTTTCGAGAGGTCAGGTGTTCGAGCCTAGGTGAGGATTATTCCTCACTTGCCACGTTGCACTCTTTGAGTGGTCCACGTGGCAACCCAACCCGACCTGACGTGAACCCAACCCAACCCTGCCGTTGACCGGTGGTCCAATGATGGTCCAGTGGTGGTTGACCGATGGTTCGTTGGTGGTGGACTACCATTTGACCGGTGGTTGACCACCGTTGACTAGTCGTTGACTGTCATTGACCTGTGGTTGACCGTCGTTGACCTGCCCCATGGCTGCCACGTCAGCTGCCACGTCATGGCGGATGGCCAATCAGAGGATGCCACGTGGCTGCTCTGATGCATTACTGTGCAGGTGTACGAGGTACTGTAGGTACGAGGTTCTAGAAGATCCAATCATGGGCATTTATGTCCAATGATTAGAAATGATTGGCTGACATTTGATTTCGTTGGATCTAAGAAAAGTTAAGTGGCTGTGAATGATTTATAAGAGCTGGCTTGGGACGAAATGACTAATTTACCCCTCCACTTGGGCTATAAAATAGATCACTTAGCAGACGCATGGGATAATTCTACTTTCATTGTTTTCTTTTATTTTTCACATAGTAGTTTAGAGTAGGAGTATGAGTA
Source organism: Tanacetum coccineum (assembly GCA_026074375.1). Taxonomy (NCBI): domain Eukaryota; kingdom Viridiplantae; phylum Streptophyta; class Magnoliopsida; order Asterales; family Asteraceae; genus Tanacetum; species Tanacetum coccineum. The sequence continues at coordinate 24,776 of BQNB010065457.1, forward strand.
GATTAGCTTATTAGATTTAGCACATTTTGTAAAATCTTTTAAAGCTTATTAGATATAGCTTATTGTAATGGCTTATTTTGATTAATGAAGATGCTTTTTGGTAAAGGTTGATGTTATTTTTAGCTTATTTCTTATGCTTATTTTCTCATCTCTTCTACTTTCTTTTTAGCTTATTTTCTAATAAGCTCTTGTTAGCTTATTTATTCTTAGATCTTAAGCTTATATTCGAATAAGCTTCTTTATAGCTTATTTCATCTAAGCTTATTTTATATTCATGTTTGTTTAAAGCTTTTCGAGTAAGCTTATTTTAGCTTATTTTCGATTGCTTATTTCTCAAACTTATTGTTTTAAGATCCAATCCTTAAAAATACCCGTCTCTCGTTCACTTTTCGGAGTTGAACACCTTAGTTTCGGGTGGATTTGGATCTATTATTTTTAGCTTATTTTCCAAGTTTATATTTTTATCATTTTTAGCTTAAAGTTTGTTGCTTTTTATTCTAGCTTATTTTTATTAGATCTAAATCCTTAATTATACCCGATTCCCGTTCACTTTTCAGAGTAGAACACCTTGGTTTCGAGTGGATTTAGATATAAAGTTTTCATATTTATTAGCTTATTGTCTTTAGATTAATTAGTAGCTTATTATTATCTTGTTCATCTTATCTTTGATTGTTTTAATGTTGATGAAATCGATTCAACACTTAGGCGAGGATTATGGGTCTTATAAGCTTATTTTACTACTAAAGTTTCAAGCTTTTTAAGGTTTTATTTAGCTATTTAGTGAATAAAGTTCATAACTTTACTAGCTACTTAGTTATATAAAAACTAATAAAGTTTTAATCTTTAGTGTTTAATTAAGTTTATAAGATCGGGTGGTTTTAATTCGTCTCCATTTTCTTCAATCGGGTTCTTCTTTCTTTTCTTTTTCTCTCATTAGTAGTAGTAGTTTATTAATTAGCTTAAAATGTTTATGTTTGCTATGTTTATTGTTGCTAGCTTAATTAGTATGTTTAGTGAGTAGTTTATTTATGCTTGTTAAGTGATTGTGATCTGTGAATTAAGTGTGGATAAAAAGGATTATTGATTAATAGTTTTAGGATTATTTAGATTTCTTATTTGATTATTTCGAAAGGCAAAATCCGGAGAAATAATCAAACATCAAATCTAGTAATTAATACCTTTATAAGAAATTGTTTTCAAAATAAACCAACATTGTGAGAAAATGGTCTTTTTACGGGTAGTAATTCGTCATTAAAAACTTTAATTCACACTTAAGGATCTTTTCATGTCACTTAGCAAGCATATTCATCTTATATATCTTTTTGATCATTTAGCTTAATCGGTTATGTTTGTTTATGCTAGTTTAGTTATGATAATTAGTGAGTAGTTTTATTATGCTTGTTAAGTGAGTAGTGTTTGGTGAAATAAGTGTGGAAATAAAAAGTGATTATTGATTAATAATTTCGGATTATTTAGATTAGTGTTTTGGTTTTTCGAACGGGCAAAAGCCGTAAGAATAATTAGGCATTGATTTAGTAATTAATAACTTGATAAAAATTGTTTTCAATAAAAACCAACGTTGTGAGAAGATAATTATTTTAACGGGTATTGGTTCATTAATAAGAACTTACTTACACACTTAATGATCCAAACACCTCACTTGACAAGCATATCCATTTTATATATATTTTTGTTGCGGTTGTCGTAAGGGACTTCTACAAGAAGTTTTACAACTCCCTAGTCAGTGTACCTAACCGTTGTAGTGTAGTATAGGCAAGACTCGAGGGTTGTTATCGTTCTCTAGGGGAATAGGTTGGGAAGGCTTTGATCACGGTCTAACAGAATTCTAAGGGTTGAGAGAAGATTCTTTTTATGTTTTTATATTTTATGAAAGCAGTAAATCGTATGTTTGAGAGATTGGTTGGTTTTAGCTATTAAACTAAATAATAAACTACGCTACTGGTGATAACAATATAATAAAAGATTGTGTTTATTTAATCATGTATTACTCCCTAGATTGCTTCTCCTAGTGTTGTTGCTTTGTCACACTTGTGATGATCTATGTAATTATTTCCTAAGTCATGAACGAATTACACGAACCCGCCGTCTATTTAATATTTCGTTAAGGCAACGCACAAGTAAGGTAGTATGAAGACTATTACAAGGCCCCTAAGAGTATATTAAATGCATTTGAAATATATTAAGAGTGGATCAACCATATAAGGGGCAAGGTAGTATGAAGACTGTTACCCGATGGTATCCTTTCTACACAATCATGTTTTCCTAGACATATCAACAGCGATACAGACAAAAGCTGGTTTTCTAAGACCTAACATGCATATTCATCACAAGAAGCAACACCACTAAGATCTACATCCTAGGTTTCATACAATCATAAATAAACACAATAGAAGGTTTAGCCAAGCATGTTAAAGATAAAGCAAGAACAATAATGAATCAAACAACACATAGACATATTGAATGATTAAGATAATCTTACTTGATTAAAACATGAATTGAAGGAAGTACAATAGGGTTTTGAGGCCCTAAAATCGATTTTGAAAATTTCTTTTAGAATGTAACATTCATCGCCCTCATATGTTAATAATAGATTACCTAGAAACTACCTAGAAACTAAATAAATCAATCAATTTAATTGTTTAGTTGTTCAATTCAAGTGTCTGCACATACAAACTCCTCTCTCCATTTTACGCATGAGATAACGTAATCTCGTCATGCCATGAATATGATACATTGCTTGATATTTTTGGTTTAACTATTCAATTTTTTTAGCTACCTTAATTATTTTAGTGTTATTTAAGTCATCATTAATCTATGAATTTTCTCCTAAACTATTATAATTTACTCCAATTTAATGCGACTCATATTCATGAAGCTCGAGCCTGCTACGCCTCGCCTCAAGGCTTCATAAGCCCTTTACGCCTTAGTGCGCCTTAAGCCTTTCAAAACACTGTTAGGGACATGTTCTTGCACGGTGGAGGAGCTAACCTTCATAATTATTCGAGAATATTAAGGCAAGTGGTTACGTGTTCAGACGGGTACTTCATCTAGAAAGAAAGAAATACGCGTGTGTTTAAAGGCAAAGTCTCAAGTGTCAACAAAATAGTGCAAAACATAAAGCTTAAAAGCTTTGAATGGATTAGTAGAAGAATAAGGAAAAGCCATTTGAGTGGCAATTGTGGCTATCTGATCCGGGTAAGTGCATATTGGTTAATCAATAGGTTTTATGGCGAGAGAGTGGGCTCAACGTCAAATATTGCAACCCCATAGTTATAGTGTTGTGGTTTGATTCTGCAACAAAGGGTGTTTGGCAATATAGTTTTGCTTTTTCTGTTTCGTTCTGCATTAAAGGCGTGTTTGGCAATATTTTTCAGGTTGTAGTTTATGACATGTCACCTGTGGTGCTGCAGGTTGAGGTTCTATGCACAGTTTGGGGCGAAATTCAATTTGCGATTTTCATGTGCTACTCTCAGCTTATATGCATAAATGTGGTGTTTGGATGTTGGTGTCCTTGTAGCTCGTGAGTCTAGCAAGCTAATGGGACAGTAGGTGTATAGTTTCATTTTCTTTTGAGGCTCTTAGGCTTTGGTATGTTTTTTGTACCAATATAGTTTTATTTTTCCTAATTTAGTGTTGTTTCTAGTAGTAATTTTTATGTATTTTTTTTGGTCCACCTCTTAAGCATCTTGTTAATGGTGGATGCCTTTGTTTGTAAGTTGTTTTTTTTGGTTCAATATATATTGCTTTTCAAAAAAAAATGTCACAAATGTTATATCTACTAAAGGCCCTTTTGGTTTATAATCGGGTTTAAAATTAAGATTTGAATTTATATTTATATTTAAATTTAAATTTGGCGTAAGGTATTCATTTGTTGTGGAAGAGATAAATTAGTATATTTTAATAAATAAATTATTTTATATTCAAATATAAATCTCATTTTTTGTTTTTTTTAATGTGAGTGGGTGGTGTACTTAAATATTTTCTTTAAAATAGCAACCAAACAATTTGAATAAATGTTAAAGTCAATTCAAGCCATCCAAAAGCACCAAACAAACCTAAGTAGTGTTTTGTTAATCAAGCTATTAGGTTTAGAGTCTGTCTTTTCATAAGTTCATATAGAAGTATAAACAACACGTCCTTTCTCTTACAACTCAATCGTTCCTAATTAAATCATCACCTCACGACTCGGTCATCAACTGACTTTGTGCATGACTTGGTCAAATTTTTGTTTTTATTTGTATGAATGATATTGTGAGGTATGTTTGTGTTTAAGTGATGTATTTATATTTGGTAAAGTTGATAATCTTGTTACACATGTTTGGTTTTTTTAGGAACGGCTATATTATAAAAAGGCTAGCAAGATGCTAGAAAAATTACAAAGATAAGGAGCTAGGACATTTCATCCAAGAAATCCAATAAAACTTACTTTTACAAAAGAATTCAACACACGTTTGGTAATGGAGTTAGCTGTGAAAAGAGAAGCCGAAGTCAGTAAAATGACACTACGTATGCCGATGATAATCTTGAACACCGCTACACCTTGTCTAAATTAGTGGAGTCAAAGAGGACACATAAAAGAAAACCCATAAATTTCTATAAAACAAATTCCCATTGTTACAGGACTAGCTACCGTCTTTACAAAGGTCGACACATTTGCATGTTATGAACTTCTGTACGTTCTTTTTGTTGGAATATGGCAGTTGGATTCGCATGTTATGCAACTAGAAGTACGTGAGCCTATTGGGGGCACACACGTTAAGACACGAAGAATACGTTTATTATGTCTTTAATATATGTAACTCGTTTATATTTATTAAATGTATAATATGTTTCACGAAATATATTTAACGATAATTAGTTTAACAGTTAGATGTTATAAACTACTTAATACATGTTAAATAAAAACCGAAGGGCTTAAATGTCAAAAATGAGAACCTTTGTCCTCTTCCTAAAAGTGGTAGATTTTAGAGGATTCTAGAAGGGAGTTTGAGTGAAAATTATTTGTGATAATGATAAATGAAAGGAGTTAGAGTTGATCTACAACTAGAGTTGATGTGCTATATAAAACCCCATCCCTCTCCCTCATTCGGTCGTCCAATCCAAATAAAATATACACGACTATAAAACCCTACGTTCATAATTGCATGTTATATATTATATGCATGCAAAACTAGAGTCAAACTTTGTTGACTGCTTTTCATTCTTATTTGTTTTCATTTGGCAAAGTCTAAGAACAAGCAAGATTGTTTTCTTTGCTTTTCATTCTTATTTGTTTTCATTTGGCAAAGTCTAAGAACAAGCAAGATTGTTTTCTTTGGGTTCTGTTATATCAATTGAACATATATTCTATTTGACATTTTATCGGTTCAAGTCAAGAAACAAGAACACTCGTTTGTTTGTTTGTTTATTTGATTACGTGAAGTAACTACTAGCATGGTAGCGTGCTTGTTCGACGTGTTGTGTATGCAACCATAGATTTGGTAATTTAATCACTCGTTTCAAGATTAAGATCTCGTTTAATTGACTTTTGTCATTAAACAAAGGTTAGTGTTTCTTACTTTATTTGTGTGTTAATTCTTAATATCAAACTAGATCCATCCACTGCATACTCGTAGTGAATGGTTTACTAGTTATTAAATCCCAACAGTGGTATCAGAGCCAACTCGTTTGATGTTATGGGTTACACACTTAATAAAAAATGCTAGATCCGCTTAGGAGATTTTATTTATTGTTTTGACAAAAAAATTTGGCAATAATATGCAATTCTTGCCATAAATAATAAATAAAACCTAGAATCTTGATATTATTACTAGTTTATGTAGATTAAAAGGAATAGATCTAAAATTAAATGTTAATTAAGTTTTCAGTTTTTCTATTCTTTTCGGCCTTAAAACTCACGCAATCATACTATATGACGCATGTGGCGATCTAGGTACTAAGATGAAAACCTAGTGAGAGTCTTTTGGTTCTCCGATTGGGGAAGATTCACTTAGAGAACTCGAAGTATTATATGATTTACTGCTTTTGATATAGAGTCTGTCTTTACCTCATCCCCTCTTTCTGTCTGTTTATGTGCTTATATGTTGTTAATACAAATTGTTGGGATTAAAAGACTTCTTGATGATCTTAGAGTTACTGCTGATAAGGTTTGTGTTACTACTGCTAGCATAAAGTTAGTGATTCTTGCGAGTTTATGTGTCAAACGGGTGTGGTTATCTATAATGTTGCGCTTAGAAACGTGACTTCTCACGACGAACTTACTCGAATCTTGGTTTAAATGTGTCTATTAAATTACACGCATAATTATATACTCCTTGTGACATGCTATGTGTTATTTGTAAAACTTGTTTTTGGACAAATAAATAACGGACATTAAACTATGAAACTTGTTTTCTTAGAAATTTAAAAGTTTTTATGCTTCTATCATATGATGAATCACTACTGTACCTGATTACAATGACCATGGGCTTTAGTGGACTTCTAAGGTAAATTACGCACATAATTATTAATCCTTGTGACCTGCTATGTGATATGTGTAAAAATCGTTTTTATGAAAAGTAATACGAACATTAAACTATGAAACTTGTTTTCTTGGAAATTTAATGTTTTTATGCTTTTATCATATGATGAATCGCTACTGTACCATGGCTTTATTGACCATGGCTTTAGTGGACTTCAAGGGTTAATTTGATCTTTAATCTTTTCCCGCACCACTACATGCTTCGGCATATGAGGCAATTATTAGAAGAACTTGTGTCTTCAGACACATGCAGAAGTAAAATATAGGGTTTGATCAATTTGTAATGTTTTCCGCGACATTAGCACGCCTAAAAACCTAAAAAGTTAGATTGTTTTTCTTAACTAGTGTTACAAATATGTTTTGCATGCCTCTTTGTATACTATTTTGACACATGTTTTTATAAACTTATGTGTATACCCCTATGTGAAATTTTAAGTCTATGCCAACCAAACTAAGAACACGTGCATTTGGTTTGACCTCTATAGTCAGACCTCAAGGTCTCTCCAACCCATGGCGAATTTTTTCATAGGTCAGATCTATGTCAATTTTCACACGTTTTTTTAGTGGACTTAAATCGAGTATGCTTGGTCAGACCTTGGACCATAGGCATAAGATGAGACAAAACATGTACATGACATTACTATAGGTGTTACTAATGTCATGTGTCTCATAAATCTAAGAGTTGCATTTACAATGCAATTAACGCTCGTCGCTTACCTCTTGCCCTACTTGTTTACACGCTGGTCAGACCTCCGGTAATAAGTGGGAGGTCAAGTTGGATCTTAGTCTTATTAGTAATTAATTGGGTAGTTAATTCTTTTAAGAATTAAATTATCGAAAATACTAATTCTTTGATCTTTACTGATTGTAGATGACTACCACAGTCGTAAACAATTTGGTTTTTAGGGCTTTCTTTGAGAAACAAAGATTAACTGGACCTAACTTCATCGAATGGTACCGTAATCTTCGGATTGTGCTATCAGTTGAAGATAAGTTACCATTCTTGGAGCAGCCAATACCTGCTATGCCAGTTCCTCCTGTTGAACAAGTACTTCCCCCGGATGTCCTTGCCACCCATGCTGCGTGGGTCAAGGCTTCCAAGGAAATTGCTGGTCTTATGCTTATGACCATAGACCTAGATATCCAAAAGAATCTAGAACAACTTGGTGCATATGATATGCTAAAGGAACTAAAAACGTTGGCAGAGCAGGAACTTCTTCAGATCAGGAGCTTCTTCAGACTACGCGAGATTTTCACTCTTGTAAGCAGGAAGAAGGGCAGTCTGTTAGCTCATATGTTCTGAAAATGAAGGGCTATATAGACATTCTAAGTTAGTGAAGCAATCCCCTTGTCACTTGGGATGTCCTTGTAGTAAGTCTCATTTTGATATCTCTATGCAAGGAATTTGACGGTTTTGTGCAGAATTACAATATGCACAGCATGGGGAAGACAGTTAATGAATTGCATGCTATGCTAAAGCTCCATGAGCAAACTCTCCCTAAAAACAACGCTCCCGCTCTTCATGCTATTCGAGCAGGTAAGGTCCAGAAAGGGAACAATAAGCACAAGAAACATGTGAGTCCCAAACTGAACAGATCTTTGCAGCCTGCTAAGGGTGATAGCCAACTTGTATAGAATACAGATTTCTCAATAGAGAAACACTGACTAATGCATACTTAATGTAATGCGAATCTAACACATAGTATTAATGAATGGAATCTAACTTATAATGCAAAGAAGAACAATGAATATTGATAACTAAACTTTTATATTGATTGCTAACTATTGAGATTGACAATGAACTGATATTGATTGATTACTCTAACTATGCCGTAAGGGTTCCTTTTATACACTAAGGAAAACCCTAATCCTGACTTACAAAATACGTAAAAGATAATGCATATCTTTTCCTATAATATCTCATGCATATCTCTTAAACGGTACTAACTATTTTATACTAACGGTACTAACTATCTGAGCAGTACTTAACACTTTGTACTGTCAGTACTAACTATAACTAGCGGTACTAAGTATAGAACTAACGGTACTAAGTTAGGAATACATAATTCTCAACAATTCTCCCCTAAACATGATTGTTGAACTTGTTTAACTTCATGTTTCTTCAAGTTATTCTTCTTAAGTTCTTGGAGGATGTATCCAAACACTTTGTCAAATCTTGATCATAATCTTTGACATCTTTTGTTATCCTTCTGCAACATGTCTTCAACAGCAACATCTTTTCAGCAACAATCCAACTAAGTTGGCTTTGTAGTTTTTTGCAAACTACCAGCCATGAACGGATTTGATTTTCCTTTACCAGTAGTCGTTTGCTCTGGGATAGTCAACTCTTTATTTCAAAATATGGTGACTTAATTACCATACAGTTTTTGGTAAACTGTCAACCATCAACAGAATTGATTTGTCTTTACCAAATACCATTTGCTTTTAGACTAGCCAATGCTTCATTGCCATAACATGGTGCATTGATAAACCATATAGTTTTTAGCAAACTATCAGCTATCAACATATTTGAGTAGTCTTTACCAAGAACTGTTTGATCTTGGACTAGCCAATTCTTCACCATGAAGCAAGGTGAATTGAAAACCCTACAATTTTTGATAAATTGTCAACCATAAAAGGATTTGAGAAGTCTTTACCATAAGCCGTTTGCTTATGGACTAGCCAGCTCTTATGCCTATTAAGCATGGTGAACTGATGACCATTTGTTGTGTGGTGGTTAGCCAACACTCAAACCCTTCTCATCTCCATTTACATCATCACTTTTCATCAATCTGTTGCTTAATAAATCTGATCAAATCAAGGGCAGCAATACTTTCTCTTTCAACTTCAATCCAAGATCAAGCATCTTTTGCAATAAATCCTTGGAAAAAGGATACCTTCTTTCAACTAACATATGGATGATTGTCCCATCTTTAAGTTCTAGTATGTAAACTCCACAAGCTTCATACAATCTCCAAGTAACAATCTCCCAATCTTGTTGATCATTCTAGAAATCACTTTGATCATTTTCTTCAGTTGAGGATCCCATCATTATCTTCAAATCTCCCTAAAAAAATCAACTCAATTCCTTCTAGTGTGATTTCTGAGTACTGCTCCATCACCAAGTAATACTAGTGAAATAAATCTTGTCTATCAAATATATGTAGTACCTCTAATAGACAGTTGAATGCTCTGAAGTTCCCATTTGCTCTGTAGATAACAAGATAGTATCCATCTAGTGATGATACCTTGTTCAACCTAGCAATGACAGATTTTCTCTCCATTATTTCACTATCCATGATACCTTCAAATGTAACAATCTTCAGACACTTTCTGTGCTCATCATCACTATCAACATCTGATTGTGGTCTTTTCCTTTTCCTATCAAGCATCTTTATATGACCACCCTTCCTTTTATTTGTACCCTGCTCTGTCACATCTACCATAGCAGGTACCTTTGCTGTGTCTTCTTTCTTTGGAGTTTCTTTAGCAATCTTCTTCTTCTGTTCAAGATCTTTTACTCCTTCATTCATCTCCTTAATTTGTCTTTCATCCTCAGTGGAACCAACAGTAGTGAAACTTTCATCAAACCTTTTCACTTTCTCATATAAAGCTT
>BQNB010065458.1:4824-34932 GCA_026074375.1 Tanacetum coccineum
GAATAAATCAACCCGAACACGACTCGATTAACACCCTAATAATATATACATCAAACTATCAAAGTAGCTATATGAATTTATAATATATTTATTATGTGCATTTTTATAAATTAAAAGGAATTTGAACACAAAAATTATACAACCAAGGATGTGTTTTCATCGTGGCCGTCACGTTCACTCTAAAACGCCAACAGACAAACATTTCTTTTCTACATTTCCGTGAAGTGATTTCGTTTCACTTTGAGTCAAATCACAATGGTTGGAAAGTTGTATTAACATGGTGAAATAAAAGGTTTTTTTTAAAGTATTATTTTTGCCTTTATATATTGTGTCTCAATAAATATTATAACGGGGTTTTCATTGTCTAACATGGTATCGAAGCGGGTCTGATCCTCAAACTTAGGTGGCTACGTAGAGTCGCCTCCTCATGCCACCCCGTCAAACCATAATCCTCTCCTCAGCCTAAACAATACCAATCCACCTATCCCTAAAAAAAATACCGTTCCGAACAAAAAAAAACCCTCCATTTACATGTCGATTGTTGGTTCCATTGTCCTACCGTGCTACGTCAGTTTTGTTACTAATACGCATGTGTGTTTGAAATCACACCCTACGTCTGTTTCTGTTTGGTCCAGTAAACAACAATAAATGTTGCCCATATCCAAGAGTTGCTAGGCACATCGAGAGTTGGATTTATTCTAGTTTAGAGTTTATTAAAAAAGAAGTTATAGTTGGTTTTATTGTTTGTTTGTTAGTCGATGATTCGTACGGCTTTGCTACCAGTCGACTAAAGTTTACCGTTGGTACCAGTCCCTAAAGTCGACCATTGGTACGGTTGTGTTACCAGTCGACTTAGCCGACCGTTGGTACCAGTCGATTAAAGCCGACCGTTGGTACGGTTTTGTTACGAGTCAACTAAAGTTATGTTTTTATCATGTTAATGTTTTGTTTTTTTCTCTTTTCTAGTTTACTACTCCAGTCCGAGCTTTCGCGATTTTGCCGCTCGGACTGCGGGGGAGTATTAGATGGATTAGGCCCAAGCCCGGCTTGTGGGTTGGGTCCATTAGGGTTTCTAGGTTATTTAACCTCTATATATTGTGTCTCAATAAACATTATAACGGGGTTTTCATCATCTAACAGTCGTGTGTAAAACTAAAGAATATACCTTTTTTGTGATCAAAAAACGAAACAAATAACAAGATCGACAAATGAAGTATAAGCTTTATTCAAAGTTATCATAGCAAATACAAAATCAAATTCAAATATACCAAACACAAAATACTAATACAAAAGTTATATTTAAAACTAATGTCATTATATAAAAACTCATTTAGCGGCTAAAACGACGCCGTTTTACCATTTTGGGCTCGTGGGTTTTAGGCTGGGTTAAAAATAATGGGCCGACCTTTGTTATTTTTTATTTTTTTATCTGCCTTTGACACACACATACTCAAACACAATACACACACAATATTGAGTCTTCTGGAATACGCTCTGACACACTCATAGATAGTCTCACCCGATCGTGTTATAATACGGTTTGTGCTTATCTATTTTCGTGGGTTATTTATGGGTTTTGAGGTACGTTTTTTGGGGGTTTATGGTTATGGTGCATTGATGAGTTGGGATGTGGGTTTGGTTTTTTTTGTGAGGGGGGGGGGTGGTGGTTTGTGAGATTGGGTTTGGCTTGGTCCGTATGCGTGAGTTAGTGTTTGTGTTGGTTTGCATGTATAATTTGGGGTTTCGATTTGGCTGTTTTTTTGGTTATATTTATGGACGAGGTATGAATTTGCTTTCGGATATCTTTGTTTCTGGTTTAGATTGGTTGTTATTGCTGTTTGAACTGCTATTTATAATAAGTTTGACTTTTTTTGGTAGCCTAATTGTGTTACATGGATTTTGGTAATAGTTGATAGATGAGTATGTTTGTGTAAACAAATGGTTTTCAATGTTTGTTTAAAGGTGCCTTATTTTGGTCACGCAAGTGTATTGGATGTTTTGGTGTGAGTTGGTAGATGACTATATTTGTGAAAACAAAAGGATTTGGTTGTTTGTTTGTTATAGTGACCTTGTAGTTTATGATATGAAGTAGTGTTATCTTTTGATATTAGGAATGTCGATAGTTCATCATACCATGCTCTAGGATCTTGTTTCAATCAATAAAGTGCTTTCTTGAGGCGGTAGACTTTTTCTAGATGATCAGGATCAACGAACCCGTCTAGCTGATTAGCATATACTTCCTCCTTCAGTGGACCGTTAAGAAAAGATGTTTTCACGTCCATCTAGTAGATAGTAAATGATTTGTGTGCATCGTAGGCAACGAAAATCCGAACTGCTTCCAAACGAGCGACTGGTGTAAAAGATTCTTCAAAATCAATTCCCTCTTCATGACGATATCCCTTAGCTACAAGTCGTACCTTATTGCGAATGATAGTATTGTCTTCATCTTTCTTCTTCCTTAACCACTTTAGATTAATCATAGTATTTCTAAAAGGCTTGTCAACAAGTTCCCAGATGTTGAGTCTGTTGAATTGATAAAGCTCTTCCTGCATTGCTTCGATCCATGCATGATCAGTCGTTGCTTCCTTAATGTTCTTCGGTTCAGCAATACTTACGGTGAGCGCGAACATACACATTTCAGGATCTGTAGCAAGTTTTCGTCTTGTCTGCACATGCTTTGATGGATTTCTATGAGCTTGTTCTAGCGGATGATCTTTAGTCCAATGGTAATTAGAACGGTGTCTTTGGTAGAATGTATGCATGTTTGAAGTATCAATGTTGCGTGAGGAAGACTCGACAACTTCTGTTCCTGGTGGAGCAAAAGGATTGATAGTCATATGCTACAAACTCTGCATCTTTTGCTTGATCAGTGTTGTTTTCATCAGAATTGACATTTGTTGGTGGAATGATCGGTTCTAATGTAGGTTGAACATTCAGTGTAGGTTGTGTATCTTATTGTTGAAGATTATCAAAGATAGCGGAAGACTTAGATACACTTTGATTTCCTTCATTGAAGTATTATTCGTACATAGGACTGAATAGTAATTCCAGCTCTTGTAATGATGTATATGTCTCGTCTGTTATAGGAACAACATTTGGAACCAGCTTTGAACTTAAAGGTTCATTGTTGTTGTCTTGAATTTTGAGTTATGTGTTGTTATGAATAAAAGTCTTGTGTAATTGATGCGCGAGGCTAGAGTTGTCATAATTTAACACCTTTTTTTATTGTGGAGCGAGGTTTGAACTGTTATGATCAAACATCATTTGTTGTTGAGGAACAAGGCCTGAAGTGTTGTCATCAGACGTCATTACTTCCTTGCGATCATTAAAGTTTATATGAATGGATTTAACAATTAATCTGGTCCTCTTATTGTAGAATATGTATCCCTTTGATTGAGTTGCATATCCTACAAAAATGCACGGATCTCCCTTCTCCTTCATCTTGTCAAGGTTTTCACCATCTCTGACTTTGTAGCACGTACAACCAAAAATGTGAAGAAATTTGAGAGTTGGTTTCCTTTCATGAATGATGTGGTATGGTGTCTTTTCATGTCTTGGGATGATAAGAGATCTATTTTGGGTGTAACATGCGGTTGCTACTGCTTCAGCCCAAAAGAAGAGTGGAAGTTTAGAAGCTAAAAGCATTGTTCGAGCAACCTCAACCAGAGTATGGTTCCGTCTTTCAACAATGCCGTTTTGTTGAATTGTTCAAGAAATTATGGTTAGGTGACAAATTCCTTCTTCTTTAAAGTGGTTTGGAGTGTCTTGTTTAAGAACTTTGTGCCTCTGTCAGTTCATACATTTATCACTTGAGTTTGAAGATCCTGTTGAATCATCTTTAGAAAGTCGATAAGTACTTTTGGTGTCTCCTCCTTGGATCTCAAAAAATGAGTCCATGTGTATCTTAAGTAGTCATCAACAACTACTTGAATGTATTTCTTTCCAGTGATGCTTTCAATTCGCATCGGACCATATAAGTCCATATGAAGCAATTGTAACCCTCCTTTGGAACTTGGAATAGTTTTTGTCTTGAAGGTGCTTCTCTTTGCTTGACCCATTTCACAAGATGAACACAATTTATCCTTTACGTACTTCAACTTTGGTAGACCATTCACAATGTCATTCTTGGAAAGCAAGTTAATGGTGTCGAAGTTAAGATGAGAGAGACGTCTATGCCATAACCATGCTTGAGTTGGTGAAGCCTTTGCCATGAAATAGATTGGAGTTGGTGACGATGATTCTTGAAGAGCTATTGTGTAAAGATCAGATCCACGAGTACCCGTAAGTAAGTCGTTTGCCTGAGGATCTCTAACAAAGCATGTTGATTTTCTGAATGCAACTTCCAAATTCGCATCACAAAATTGACCAACAGAGAATAAATTGTGATTGAGGCATTCAACGTAATAAACCCTTTTTATCGTGACATTTCCTTGAACCAAATCTCCATAACCAAGAATCGATGCAAATTGGTCATTTCCAAACCTCACCGTACCTGATATTTCTCAACGAAATTACACAGCAACTTGATATTTCCCGTCATGTGCTTTGTGCATCCAGAGTCTACGATGAATAAGATGATTTGTACGATCTGCAAAACACTTAAAAGACGATAGAGAGTTGGATCCAATTTTGTTTAATGGTTCCAAGTTAGTAGTTGACCTAGATTCAATATCTAAAGGTAAGTTATCACTCGTTAACGCATTGTCATTTCTAACCTTGGGTTTCCATTTAGGGTCCGTTTGGTATTTGGGTTTTAGTATCCAAGAATGGGCTGATGCCTAACAATTGTTGTTTGGTAAATTATTGTAGCAAAATATTTGGCATTGGTTCCCATAATGTGAATCCACATCCATTTGGTGAGTTTTGGTAAATTTATTGTGCATTCAATGCTCCTAAATTATTCTCAGCCACATATATAATATATTTACTTTTTTACCCATTAAACATCATTTTTTTAATATTAAAAATTGTATCTTTAATTTCAATAATCTATTATAAAATATTATAAAACTATTTTATTTTATCATATTTTATATTTTCTCTCTCCTACATCAAATCAAAATCCAAATTCTAATCCAAATTCAAATCCAAATCCTAAACCCATTTACAAACCAAACGGACCCTTATATCCTAATAGACATTGCTTCTCTATCCACCAAGTCCATGCTTTACTAGTTTTCTCATATAGCATCCTAAAGTAACTTCTGAATTTCTAGATAGTGGTTTCTGCAGCAACTGTTATCTTATAGGATGTTGCAACATATTGGTTCGCTTTTCTTGTGGGTATCCTCGTACTAAAAGGAACTACCTTAGGATTCTTAGTTCTAGCATTCTCGTCATTGATAAAATTAGAAACAAAAGCATCATGATTCAAATTCAACACACATTTTCCATAAGTCACACAAACAACTTTAGCATTCAAAGTCTTAGACTTTAAACTGTTATTACACGCAGTTACAGACTTTATTTTATTTGAAAAACTAGAAATCATATGTTGGTCTTCTACTTCCTTTTTCTTAAGTATCACTTGACTATTGTTTGACAAGACATTTTTTCTCATTTGAGTGCTCCTAAGCTGTGGTCTACTAATACTAGTTCTGTGAATTACTCTTGTAAAGGTAGATATGTGAGGATTAGAATTCCTAAAAGTTTGAAGTAACTGAGGTGTTCTAGTTTGTGTAGACTTAGTGTTTATTCGATACATTCCTGATTTAATCACATTCGTGTTTCTGACTGCATGTTTTTCATTTTCCTTTGGAGGCAAAATCTGTGGAGCAAACCGTGATTTCAGAAAAAAAATGTCGTTCAAGAGATTTTGAAAACGGAGACTATTTTCCCATGACTGATGGTTTTTGAAATCTAAAAGCATTTGGTTTCCGAACAACTGATGGTTTTTCAAACTTGTTATCCACAGACTTTTCTTTTCTCTTATTTAGCAAATTACGCATTTTAGCATTCACATTTGTCTTGTCTTATAATTGAGCTTTTAAATCATCATTTTCAATAGACTTTTTGTTTAATTGAACAATCAGAGAGTCACTGTTGACTTTTGTTTGAGTTCTTGTCAGTTTGATAGAATCAAAAAGATCTTTGTAAATTTGTTTCAAATGCTCATCTTCCTTATGTAAATTCTCATTTTCTTGAAATATATTGGCCACACTATGTTCCAGTTCGATGTTAATAGTTTCAATATCATCGATGTCTTTCAAAACCTGACCATGTCTTTCAAATCCTAAACCTATTTACAAACCAAACGGACCCTTATATCCTGATGGATATTGCTTCTCTATCCACCAAGTCCATGCTTTACTAGTTTTCTCATATAGCATCCTAAAGTAACTTCTAAATTTCTGGATAGTGGTTTCTGAAGCAACTGTTATCTTATAGGATGTTGCAACATATTGGTTCTCTTTTCTTGTGGGTTTCCTCGTACTAAAAGGAACTACCTTAGGATTCTTAGTTCTAGCATTCACGTCATTGATAAAATTAGAAACACAAGCATCATGATTCGAATTAAACACATATTTGCCACAAGTTACACAAACAACTTTAGCATTCAAAGTCTTAGACTTTAAACTGTTATTACACGCAGTTACAGACTTTGTTTTATTTGAAAAACTAGAAATCCTATGTTGGTCTTCTACTTCCTTCTTCTTAAATATCACTTGACTATTGTTTGACACGATCCTTTCTCTCATTTGAGTGCTCCTAAGTTGTGGTCTGCTAATACTAGTTCTGTGAATTACTCATGTAAAGGTAGATGCGCGAGGATTAGAATTCCTAAAAGTCTGAAGTAACTGAGGTGTTCTATTTTTTATAGACTTAGTGTTTATTCGATACATTCCTGATTTAATCACATTCGTGTTTCTGACTACATGTTTTTCATTTTCCTTTGGAGGCAAAATCTGTGGAGCAAACCGTAATTTCAAATAAAATGTCGTTCAAGAGATTTTGAAAACGGAGACGAATTTCCCATGACTGATGGTTTTTGAAATCTAAAAGCATTTGGTTGCTGAAAAATTGATGGTTTTTCAAACTTATTATCCACAGACTTTTCTTTCGTCTTATTTAGCAAATTACGCATTTCAGCGTTCACATTTGTCTTGTCTTGTAATTGAGCTTTCAAATCATCATTTTCAATAGACTTTTTGTTTAATTGAAAAATCAGTGAGTCACTGTTGACTTTTTTTGAGTTCTTGTCAGTTTGATAGAATCAAAAAGTTCTTTGTAAATTTTTTTCAAATGCTCATTTTCCTTGTTTAAATTCTCATTTTCTTGAAATAATTGAGCCACATTATGTTCCAGTTCGATGTTAATAGTTTCAATATCATCGATGTCTTTCAAAACACGACCATGTTGACCTGATTTTAAAGATTGATTTTGGTATTTAAGTTCAAGAGCAACACAATGTGCTTCCATCTTTGAAAAATCCTTTTGAAATTGGGCAACGGTCTTTTTGAGATAAATTTTTTCTGAATCTAAAGATTGTTTTGAAGATTAGTGGGCTTGTTTTTAAGAAATTCATTTTTTTTGGAAAGCTCAAACTCAAGACGTTCACATTCTTTGATTTTATCAAGATATTTGCATGCCATTATTAGAATCAACCATAGACATAAAAATAACACACATAACATCTTTTCCGAGAAATTCTTGCAAGAGTAGATCATCGATTTTTAGAAAATCTATTTTTTCTGTTTCAAGTTGAGATTTGAGATCATCGATTTACATTTTTAGGTCATCAACTTCTTTTTCAACAGATTTGACATATTTTAAGTCTTCGATCATTTCTTCTTTTAAAGCTTGTTCAAAGATTCCCACATTTCTGAAAGCTTTGTGAGCAACTAGAATTAAGAGTTTTTCAAAAAGTAGCCTTATGTCGTCTGTAATTGGTTTATACCAATCCAGCTTACGTTGTTACCAATCCGTATCTACTATTACTCTTATGTTGTTCACATTAGCTTTCACATCTTTAGAAGCATGCTTACTTTTGCTTTTTGATTTATGTTTAGGCAAGTATTCGATGTTTTTCACCAAAATTGTTGGTCTTTTCTTGAAAGGTGTTTTGAAAATGTTCTTTTTCAAATCATTTGAAAAATACAATTGCTCACGAGACTTTTGTTGTTGTGGGACAAAAAGATCATAAAGGTTATTTAGTTTTGTGTAATTGAATGGTTTTACTAAATCACCCATTTTTGATCTACTCACTTCGGCAAGTCGAATTGTTTCATCACTTTGGGGAGCAAATAAGTTCGCAAGATCATTCTTATCATCTTGAACAATATAGAAGCACAGTTTCTCCCATTGAGCTTTCTTAAGATACCTAGGATTTGCAAAACTTATTGAACATTTACCATTATAATACGAACTCGGTTAAGGAGTTAGCATGAAAACGGTTTATGCCGATTGACTAGTTTTCTAAACAATACCGTTTAAAAACTTGACTTGATTTTCTAAAGCAGTTATTTTGTCCATGTCTTTATCTTCTTTTATTTTAAAATCCTTTGTTTGCTGGCCTCTTGATTTTAAAACAAGAGAAAGCTATGTTTCATGCTTAGAAATCTGTTCTACTAGCTTGGTATTTTCCTCTTTTACCAAAAAAGTTTTGTATGATTCTCTTGTTAAAGAATCATCACATTGTCGTTTAGTATCAGCTAGTAAAGCAAGAATTTCATTGCACTTAAGTTCAGCTTTTTCATTGTCTTGGTGGTTTGTTTGAAAAGTTTTGTACCTCTCAAGATCAATTTTACAATCTTTAAGAGAGCGCTTGTTTTTCTCAAGCTCCTGAGTATGAGACATGTTTGCTTTCTTCAATTATTTTTGAATATTTTTGTTTTCATCAACATCGAGATTTAAATTTGCAATTAAAGAAGCAAGCAACACACGTTTATCATCAGGTTCTTTCGCATTTTGATCAGCCTTCTGTCCATTAGTGCTCATATGTGATGAATTATGAATGGCATTACTATCAACCTTTTCCACCACATATGTATCATTAATAGATTCAGGTTGTTTAGAGTGTTGTCTTTCAGTGGTAAACACACTATAGTCATCTCTTGGATATACCTTTTCCAATGGCTCAACATCATAGGTAGGTCCAGAATTGTAATGAGTGGTATGTAAGACCTCCTGAATCTTTGCTATGTACATGTAATGTGCTTCCAATTCCTGCTCATCGGGCTCATCATCTGTATCTTGTAGCCATTCACTCTGTTTTGTACATAGTGGAATTCCTTTAGCCTCTTTTTTGCAAAGCAACATCTTTTCCTTATGATATTCATAATCCTTAACCCGCTTAGCTTTTCTGCACTCCTTAACAAAATGCCCAACCTTTTGCAAATAAAACATTGTATCCATGATTGCTGAAATACCTGATTCCCTACTATTTCCCTGTTTTCAGCTACTATATTGTCCTTTGATTCTCAAATTGCCCAGTATGTCTATCATTCCCAGTTCTTAAAGAAGTGTCCACATTCTTGTTCTTACTATTTGATGAAGTTTTGAGGTTGTTGTTGGTAGGTTTGTAGATGTTTTTAAAGTGTTTTGCAATGAGTGCCAAACTTTTCTGTATCTGCTTATCTTTCTGAGCATGTTCTTCATCATTGTCTTCTTCAGATCCTGAATCAGATGGAGGTGAAGGTGGTTTGACAATCTCTTTGCCTTTGCTCCTGGTAATAGCATGTGATCTGGTTGATGTTGTTTGTCTTGATGATGGTGCATGGGTTTTATAAGGTTTTGGTGCTTAAGGTTGTTGATAATAGTCATCCAGATATTGTTGAGTAGCGGCAACAAGTGCAAGTGGATTTGAATTCCCGGCTATTCTTTTAGCTTCATTGACTTCATTTTAGTGTTGTTTTAGAATGTCAAATAGTTTGTGATCTGAGACTTTGTCCAAATTTTTTTATTACTTGGCAATTGTCACATATCTTGACCATTCTGGTTGAAGTTGTTATAGAAACTACACATTAATTTGCATTGTGTCAACTACTAACTGATTCCTTACCATTTCATTCATCATTATGTAAAATCTTGTGTAGTATGACTCAATTGATTCCCAATCCCTTGAAGTGAACTTACCAAATTCCCAAAATAGTTTTGTCTTCACATTTTGAATGTTTATAGACTCTCTTTGTTGCAAACGTTCAATAGTGATCCACATTTCCTTTGCTTTAGGACAAACATCCATAATTGGGTATATGTCATTACCAATCTCGTTCAATATCATATGAACTGCTTTTGCTTCAGCCTCAATCAATTTCCGGTTCTCTGAATTGGTATTTCTATAAGTTTCTTTAATAATCTCACCGGGTCGCCTTGGATTTTCATCATTTGAAGGAGTGTCTTCAAGTTGAACTAAAGTCATTTTGTAAGGACCCTCATAAATGTATTTCCTAAGTAGCTCTCTGTTAGGCTTCGTATCAACTTATCTCATGAATCGTGATTTCCATTATGCATAGATACATGGTTCAAGCATTGGTGGACGTTCCTTGGAACCCGCTGCCATGATGTCGTTGTGCATTTGATTGTTGTTTGCTGGAGTAGTCATGTTGAATGATTTAAGTGATGTTATTTTTGTGAAATGGTGATGGATCTTAAGTAGATAGATGGATGTTTTTGTGGTTTGTTGTTGTTTGAAATCTTGGTACATGTATAAACTTTGAGAGTTATTTGTCGTTAAAGTATGAAAGTTGTAAGATTTATCATTTTGATTAAGTGTTTTGGTAAATAAGGACTGAAGATGAAAGAGCTTTTGTCGTTAAAGGTTGAAACTTGAAAGGAGATAACACTCGTTATACTTTTTGAACCAAGGACGAACAATGAAAATACTTTAACTTACAAGGTTTAACGAGAAGGACTTAACAAGGACAAACGATGTAATGTATTTTGGATTAGAGGGTCACTTTTGTTAAAACCAATTAGGGCTTGTATTTCCTTATTTAATGCATGCAAACCCTAAATTTAACCGAATCAACTCAGTAGTACTCAGTTATTACCGAGTTAAAACACAACCCAAAGCTTTTCGTTCCCTTCTCACAAGTGTAAGTCTGGTTCGCTTGTATCAACTCAAGTGTGGTTCACATGTATTAAACCAAACACGTAGTTCCTGGTTCGCTACTTCCTTAGACACAACTTGACTCACTTCTTTCCAAAACACAAATGTGGTTTGCTACTTTTGAAACAAAAAACTAATTCGCAACTTTCTTGTTTATAACATGGTTCACATGTTTTAAAAAGAAGTATGGTTCGCTTGTATCACACTCACAGTCGCTACTTTTGAGATATAAGTTGGTTCGCAACTTCCTTAGATAAACATGGTTTGCATATTTTAAATCTGGCTCGTTATTCTTAAGCAATGATGGTTCGCATCTTTTAACATATGGTTCGCAATTATCAAACACAAAACATGGTTCGCATGTTTCAAATCTTCAAACTCGTTCGCATGTTTCAAAGTACAAAAATGATTTTTAAGATCAATTCTTAAACACAACTCGTTTTTAACACAAAATAACACAAACTTTAACAAGAGTAGTCATTAAAGGATCTAAAGCAAACGTTTTTTATGTGTTGAAAATGAGACGTGACGGTTTTTGACACAAATAAGCCACGAAATAAGCTAAACACACACCACAAACACCCGTAATCTACCCCGGGCGATTGATACCACTTGTTGTCCAATAATCTAGTTCATCAAAACACTATATGACTAACACATATTTGGTAGACAAGTAGAGAGAAGCTAGAGAGAGAAAGTAAAGAGAAAAAAAAGAAAAAAAAGAGAAAAAGAACGGAGGGATGTTTATTGGCTTGCAAGAGTGAAAACAAAAAACAACCAACCCCCTCTCCATAGGTGGAGAGGGGTATTTATTGTAATCCTAACCCTAAGAGGCGTGTTGGTTATTTGAGGTTGGGCCGGGCTCGGCTTTGGTTAGGCTTTTGGCCTGAAACACTTACAATGTTAGATTAAACCTCGAGCCCGTAATCCCGACTAGTTACCTAAAACGTAAAGACCCGTCATATTACATAATGATTTTTACTTCATTTGCTTGACTCAATATTTTGAAGCTAACACCCTAAATTTACCTTAGATTATGTTTTTAGGATTTGTTTATCCCCATGATCCGAACTTAAACCACAAAAAAACCAATGAAACCACATAGCCAGACACAAAAATACCCAACGAAACGACATAGCTAGCCACAAAAACCACCCACAACCAAATTATGAGAGATGCATAGAGAAGTGGTGTGATCTGTTTTTAGAGAGAGAGCAAGAAATATCCAGAAATAGGCATATGTTGTGGTGAGTGAGATATGAAGCGAGTGATAAAGGTGGATGAGATATAAGATGATCGGTGAAACATTGTACATTTTATTGTTCATCTACTCACAAATTACTGTAGCACTATTATTTTAAAACCGAATCGGGTATAAAAGTTATGTGCCGGGACGCCTCCTTTTTGTATGTATTAGACAATTTCTCTTATACTCAAACAAACACTTTCAGCCTCTACATCCAACTCACTCATTACTAAGAATGTTTTTTTTAACCTCGTTATTTTTATAGTCTATTCTTTAAATGAGAATCTTAACCTCTTGATTTTTATTTTTAAAACGAGGATATGCACCCGGGGCTCCGCTGCGGAGCGTGAGGTTTCACGTTAAGGACTAACCTTACAACGGACGGATAACCTCATGAACTATTCTCGTAAGTTGATAACCTCAAGGACATTTTTCGTAAAAAATAAAAAAAAATAAAAAATAAAAAATAACGGCCGTTAAGGACTAACGCTGCAACGGACGCATAACCTCATGGACCTCGTAAATTGTTTTTGAAATTTTTTTAATATTAAAGTAAAAATTTTTAAGTTAACGGTTGTTACCTAACGAACGTTAGTACTGTACATTCTGCTGTTCATTTCGTCCCGATTGGGGTGTCTTTAGCAAAAAAAGATATGCCAAAAGCAGGCTTGATAAATGTGTGTTATAAACAATGAGATCATAGTCCCAAAACAACCTTGATTTAGAGGCCCAAGCATTCTGAATCACCACCGCAAGATATATATATATATATATATCCACATTATAAATAACAGGAGGCATTTGACTATTTAATGCCACGTGTTAGGAATGATTGTTAGGAATGATAAAAAGTGACGATCTTATTGAGATCGAGTCTTGTAATAATTAGAAAAATAATATTGTGTAATAGGTTAGATGAAAGGTTCGTGACTAAAATAAGTCACGAAACCTGGCTAAATAGCCAAAGTCTAAAAGACAAGAGCACCTTGCTCATACTTGTAAAATGGGTATAAATACCCCATCTCCTCCTCATTAGTGAGGTGTGTCTTCTAATCTCATTCTAATCATTTTCTCTAATCCTCCTCCTCTCTCTTTCTCTCTCTACTTTCTATCTCTCTCTCTAGAATAAACACATACAAAACACCCAAACACACACTCTATTGCTTATTGATCCTGAATTCAAGACCTCACAAGTAGTATCAGAGCTGCAGGAGCGATTTAGTGTTGTTTAGGGACCTTATTCGGACAGCTTATTTCATTAGCTTGTTCCGGCAGCTTATTTCGAGCTTATTTTGAGCTTATTTTGTGCTTTTTCGGTCCTGATCTGCTGTGTTTATTCTGGTTAAGTTCAAGTTGCTTATTAGTTTCAGCTTATTCTAAGTATTCATGAGCTTATTGAGTCATAACAGCTTATTTGAGCTTATTTTGTGCCTATTTTGCTAATTTCGGTTGTGTTTCATGCAAACGAAATTGATTGTTTACGGTTTTATCGTAGGAATCATGGCAAAATTTGTTCAAAATCTGCTTATTTGAGCTTATTGTCAAAATCAGTAGTTCAAATTCAGTAAAAAGTTGTAACAAAAATCAAATTCAGTAGGTGTTTAACTGGTCAAACTCGGAATAGGTTTGTTGCAAAATTATTGACTGGTCAAATTCAGATTTATAACTGATTTTAAATTCGGATTTATAACTGATTTTATAGACGTTTGACTTTTGATCAACAGTCAAACTCGGTTTTGAAACGCGTTTTTAGATCTGACAATTTCAGAAACAAATCCTACACTCAATCGAGTAACAATAACACAAGAACCATAACAGATTTATCACAAGAACGAAAACCACAAGAACAATAACAGATCCTTCGCGTTTTTAGGTTTGTTTTGAATCACAAGAACGAAAATCAAAAATAGCAATAGATCTAAGATTTATCACTTGAGTAACAATAACAGATTTCTAATCCTACACTCAATCGAGTTAATCATCATTGATCCAAAAATCTTTCTCAAAAAATCAAACTCGGATCCAAAGCAAAACTCGGAAACAAACTCGGAACCAAATCTCAGATTCATCTCTTGAGTGGTTAACAAGAAGTTAATAGATCTTAAAGATCTAAATCTCAACAGAAACATCATCACAGATCCGATCCAAACCTTACAACACAAAAAGTGGACTTGTCTCAGATCCAACACCAATCTCGGAAACAACTCAAAAACGAAAAATAATAAGTGATCTCAGTTTGGTTCGTTTTTGTTGTCTCATTATGATTTGTAGATCTTGAGAGATTTTTTTTAACTCAAACGAACCATCTTCATCATAGATCGAGTTTAAAGATTTCACTTTTTGTTAATATCCGAAAATCAAAAGTCAAACAAAGAACAACAAGTGTTCTTGTCCTCTTTTATTTCGATTCATAAATTCAAGAAAAACAAGAAACGAACATGATCTCAGTTGGGTTGTATTTTTGTAACAAGCGAGTGTTTCAAAATCTTTTAAAGATCATATCAAAGAAATAAACCCAACTCATCATTGATCAAAGTGTTTGAAGCATATCTCTTCATTTAAATTTTCGAAACAACAATATCAAGAAAAAGACAAGACCAACACGTGGTCATACCTCATCTTTGTTTCGATAAAGTAAAACGAAAAACAAGAACAAACTTTTGAAGCTTAACTTCTTTAGTTAATTTTCGAAACGTAAAAGAAAGACAAGAACAACATGTGTTCAAAATTTTCATTTGGTTCGATTTAAAGAAAAATACGAAAAACAAACTCGAAATAGAAAATAAAACCTACCTTTGAAGTTCTAAACCTTTTGTGGTTTTGTCTTGTCAAGAGAAAGAGTGGGTTAATACTTGTGGGTTTTTAAATAAGTTGGGATATAAAAGGAAGAGTTTGATTTTCATGAGATTTGTGTTGTTGTTTGTGAGTTTTCATCAAAGAAACAATCGGATGTTTATTGTTGTGTGACTGAGAAGAGATTTAAGTGAGGCATAGATTTTTTTTTCAAGTGATTTGTGTGTGAAAGTGTAAAAGAGAGGCGTGATATGTGTGAGTAGGGTTAGGGTTATGAGAGTTTTATGAGTGTCTTTTATCACTAGATTTTTAGGGTTATAAAAATCTATGTTGGACCTTCATATTTTTTCTACCGAAAATACAAATAGGATTGGCGTGGGCTGGTAGATTTTGATAAAAGTTTTGGGCTGAATCATGGCTAATTGTTAAATGCACGAGTGACAATTTTCAAAAGGAAAATAATCAGAATCTTGGCATAAATTCACAAGTGTTGCGTCATGTGCACATATATTGTCTCTAGTCATATTTTGTGTGACTAAAATTGATATCACTGTGTTGACTAGTAGTAACGTGAGTTAAATTGATACTATTTTAGTCAAACATGTGCACAAGAGTCACAATATTACAACTATTTGTAATATTGGGTTAAATAGATTTTTGGAAAGTTGTGCTATCAAGAAATGTTTTTGATCTTAAAAAGTTTATAATCAATTGAAATTGATCAATTACGGTTTTATCGTAATTTTGATTCCTTTTCAATTGATTCTTCTGAGAAAACTATGATTTTTGTGGAACTAATAGGTTGTGTGGAATTGATTTGGTTTGTGTGATAATTTGAATTTTTGGGTTCTTTGTGATAAATAGGGGAAATGGGATCAAACGAGGAAATAAGACTCTTAGCTCAGGAAGCTGAGAAACAACAATTATTTGCTCAAAAAGTCCAACAACAAAACACGAATTTGACTAGGCAGCTTGAGATGTATAAGGAAAGGGTCGGATTTTGGAAGGTATTAACAAGGATAATAATTATCTCAACGAATTTCTTGAGGCTGATGAACGGGCAAAACGTTATAATAAACAAGCTCAGTCTCAATTAGTTCGTGATCGAGATATCATTCGAGATCTAGAAAAACAACGAGATAAATTAGAGTTAGATGACAAGGATTATAAGAGAAAAAAAGGAGGAATATCAAAAGACACAAAAGATTTTCAATCAAACGCAGTGTAACAAAGAGGAAAAATATCTTGATGATATTCTTCAGTTACAAGCTAAAATTAAAGATTTTGAAAATGTTGTTTGTAAAATGGGCAAATCAACTGAAACACTTCGGTTGCTTACAAATGAACAAAAAGCTTTTCGGGACAACTTACGGAAGTCGGGTTTGGGATATAACGGTCCTTATGTTCTTTCACAAGCTTACGCCAAAATTCCTAAGTTGTATAATGCTTATGAACTGTGTAATAAGAGTGAACAACTGCATGTGTTTGATTCTGAGGAAACTCTTGAGGATGCTTTCAAAAGTCAACAAAAAATGACAGAAAAAATGAATGATCCAATTGCTGTTGCAAATAAACAAAATTGCTGGACAATTAACTACAAAAAATTAAATGCGCTTTATAAAGATTTTGTTCCTCAAAAAGAGCTTTCTGTCGAGCAAAAATATTTTCCATCTTCTTCTATTCCCTCGGTTAAGATTCCGGTATCAAAAAATATGCCAAGTGAGTCACCTTTGATCAAAGAATTAGACAAGATAAAAGTTTGTTTTGAAAAGCTGACTTTGCTAATACAAAAGAACTGTAAAAGAGCAAGCATTTTTTACACATCACCGGCAGAGATACAAATCAATGATTTTTGTCAAGATCAAGTTAAACCAATTCTTAACGAGATGAAGGTTTATCTTGAATTCTTTCAGAATCTATTTCAAAGGGATATAAAAGAAATGAAAGATGTTTTTGAGTCGACAGAAAGTGAGCTTAATGAACTAGAGAAACAAAATGAGCTTTTAAAAGATCAACTCTTGGAAGCATCCTTAGCTGAAGATATCAAGAATCTTGTCATAACCTCTTGTGTGGAAATAAGGAATAAGGATTTACATGATGAAATTGACAGAATTTCAAAAGAGTCAAAAGATGTTTCAAATGAGAGTAAAACAGCTGATACGGTTTGTAATGATGCATTTGAAGTCACACAGGGATTGTCAAAAAGAATTGTTGAATTGGAAAAAGATTTGTCAAAATTTGAGGCAAAGAGTATTGCTTTTGAAATCGCACTTCAACACAAGTCTTGAGAAAATAATTCTTTGAAAACAGTGCAAAAAGAAAATGAGAATTTTATGGCATCATTACAACTCGAGAATGCTCATTTGAAACAGACTTATAAAGATTTGTTTGAATCGGTTCAAAGGTCAAAGGTTGAGACTAATCCAATATTGGTGATGAAATCAAAGGTTAGGACAATTCTGATGAAATGAAATAAACCACATAGGAGTTAGGATTATCAAGTGGCGTCATTAATTAAGGGAATGAACACTGAAGTTGTCTTACAAAAACATGGTTTGATTCAATCAAAAGTCACTGGTTCAAACAAAAAAACTTCAAATGTAACACTAAACGAGGCAGAAGAATCTGAAGTCTCATTATTGAATTTGCTGAAAACAAAAGGTCACTAAGATTTCGAAAGATTGAATTTTTCAAAAATCTTCGGGGGAGGCAACAACATCTTTTTTAATACAAAACAAGTGTTTTTCAATAAAGATTGCTGCGCTAGAAAAGGTTTAAATCAAACAAATAAAAGATTTTACTCTGTCAAGCTTGAATTGTCCAACAGAATGCCTAAATTTGACGGCGTATTTTGAAAATCTGAGAAAAAACAAAAGTAGTCTTGAACGACCAATTGGCTCGTATGGTTGATGTTCTAAAGCTAAAAAGGATCAATTTTTGGAAGAAATGAATCATTTTGAGAACTCATTTGGAAAATTTGATCGGGAAGTTGTGGAAACTAGTTTGATAAATAAGCTTCATTTTAGGAAAAACACCAGCTGATAACTGTTGTATCTCAATTTCAAAAACATGGGTTATCCCAATGTTTATGTGCAAAAGAAATTGGCAAAAAGTCATGTACAGTCTTTGCGAAAATGAAAGATCAGCTTTTAAAAACAAAATTTGCATATTTGGAATCAAAATTGGCATCACAAGATATTCGTTCTTGTCAAAAAGAATATCATGAGTTGAGAACTCTGTATAATGCTTTGAAAGTAAAGTTTGATTCTCTTAATTGGAAAAAGAGGGAAAACCAATGTTTCAAAATCTTCAAAAACCTAGAGAAGTGTTTCTCAGCAAAGGTTCACAGGGTGAATCCTCAAAACATTTTCAAGACGGGTTTCACAATTTACAAATATTCTTTGCAAAATGATAGAAGTTTTTAAGAATTATCAAGTTTTGAAACACTTACTCCTCAAAAGGTTTAGGAAAAGAGCTTCAAATGCAATGCATCAATCTTTGAACACACTTATTTTGTTTTACAACCGGTACAAAAAGTGTGGAAGGCAATTAAGGAATCACAAACTTTTGAAGCATTATCTAAAAGAGTTTTAAGACAAGAACTTTAAAGGAAGAATCAAGTTTTTAATCCACACTCTCGTTTTACACGGTAAAACAAGCAGGGACAAAGCAAAGTTATTCGAAATCTTTCAAATATTCAAAATCAGAAATGCTTTTGATGCAAAACAAGAATGACTCTGCTTCGATCATCAACATGAACGAAAGATTTGTTAACGAAGCAAAAACAAATTTTCGGAATGTTTATCAAATGACAATCAAAATGGAAATCTTCTTCATCAACAGATTTAAAAGCCATGATAAACGAGTTTCAAAATTCAATGGAAAATCAAAAGGAATTTTAAATCTCCGTTGATTCCACGTGAGTTGTTTTCAAATGAAACACCGGTTTCAAGCCCTCGTTGGAACTCAACATCTTTACATCGAATTGACACAACTTTAAAATGGTTTTCAAAACATGGCAAACCCGTTAGCACCGCGCTTAAATGGGTTCCAAAGGTTGTTGTGCTAAATTCGAAGTCGATGGTTGTAATAAATGTAGATTACAACCGGCCTTAATAAAGGGAAAGTGTCGCTTCTGTGGTGCTATTTGTAAAAACACATCATGTGTACCCGGAAAATGTAATAGACTAAAACACTAAAAAAGGGATCAATAGTGTTGCAAATATGTATGTATTGTGTTTTTTGTCTTACAGGTTACAAAGGTTGAAATCAACAAAAACGGTAATTTTCGGGTGATTTCTATGCGTTTATATGTTTATCGAGGTTCAAACGAAGTCGTTAATATTCCTCGATCACACCATTTGAAAGAGCATGAAATTACGAGTCCAACGGTACCGGCCTTTCATATGTGAACCTTTTTATTTTGACCTTTGTCCGTCCATGTTTAAACCTTTGATACTAATATAATAAAGAGGGCCAAAAGTGGGTTAAGTAATTAATAATGCATCTATATTATGGACCACTGCCTAGCGCAGGTCGTCTCATTTGGTTCCTTAAGAATTCACCCAAGAGGTCATGGGTTCAAAACGCAAGAGGGTATTATCCCCTCTACGCCACGTCAGCAGCCACGTGGCAACGGTGGCCACCATTTGACCCGACCGTTGACTGGCGGTCAACCGCCATTGACCGGTGGTCCGACGGTGGTTGACCGGTGGTCCGGCGGTGGTCGACGGTGGTCCGCCGCCGTTGACCATCGTTGGCCTGTTGACTCCAGTTAACCGGTGGTTTTTTCGTTTTTTTTTTTTTTTTCTTCTCTGCCTCCATCTTCCTTTTCCCCCTTCATTTTTTCTCCCCTCTTTCTCCTTTTTTGCCCTGTTTTTTTTTTCTCTCTTTTTTTCCCTTTTTTTTTTTCTTTTTTTTTCTTTTTTCCTCCTTTTTTTTTTTTTTTTTTTCCCTTTTCTTTTTCTTTTGTTTTTTCTTTTTTTTCCTTTTTTCCTCTTTCTTCTTTTTTTTTTTTTTTTTTTTCTCTTTTTCTTTCTTTCTTTATTTTTTTTTTTCGGCGTGGTCCGGTGACTGCGCCAGACTATTGAACAGGGAACACGTGGGGAACCAATCAAAAGGTGACACGTTAGCCATCTAATCATTAGGCTCGAGGTCCTGTTCATCATATGTAGTGAGTATCAATCGATCGAGGGTTCTAGAAGCTGACGTGGCGCGTTGTGATTAGTGGATCCAGCTGCAGACAGCTGGCGGTTACGAGGTATAATCATTGGCGTATTAATAACGCGTTGGGACGAAATAACGAAAATACCCCCCACTTTTACACTAAGACACGTCTGGACCACCTGAAAGGACGAAATTGCCCCTCCCCACTTGGGCTATAAATACATCTCACGCAGTAGCAACATTGGTGTTAGTTAGGATTTTATTTTTTTTTCTAGTTTACTTCAACAAAAGTAGTGTAGTATTTTGCTTATTTAGATTAGCTTATTAGTATTTTTGTAAAAGCTTTTTAAAGCTTTTAGGATTATTGTAATAATCATTTTGAGCTTATTAATGAAGATGTTTGAGGTTGGTTAATAGCTTATTGTCTTTACTTATTTTTCTCTCTTTCTTTTCTTTACCTTATTCAATAAGCACTTTTTAGCTTATTATTTTTATAGCTTATTTTCTATTTCAAATACAGTTCTCCTTTAGCTTATTTGATGAATCTAAGCTTATATCTCTAAATAAGCTTTTGCTTATTTCATCTCTTTTTCTCTTTTCTTTTCTTTTCTTTCACCAAAAGTGCTTATTATTTGATTAAGCTTATATCAAGATCATAAAGGAAACCGTGAGTGCTTAATCCTCGACTTATTTATTACGCTTTGTGTTTCCTAGATTTTGGTAAGCTTAATCTTAGCTTAAAATTTTCAAATAGCTTATTTCCTTTTATTTTTAGCTTAAAGTTGTTTACTTTTTGGCTTATTTTCTTAGATCGTTTCCTTAATCATACCCGATCCATGTTCACTTGATTGGACGCCTTAGTTTTGGGTGGATTAGATCTAAAAATAATAGATCTTATATTTTTAGCTTATTTTCTAGCATAAGTTGTTTCTTTTTAATTCTAGCTTATTTTTCTTAGATCTAAATCTTTAAATATACTCGCATCCAGTTCACTTGATTGAACACCTTAGTTTCGGGTAGATTTAGATCTAAAGTTTTTATCTTTTTATTAGCTTATTGTCTTTAGAATAAATTCTAGCTTATTTTGTCTTAGTAGCTTAATATTATCTTGTTCATCTTAATCCTTGTTTGTTTTTATGTTGATAAAATCTATCCACCTTAAGGCGGGAGCTTAAGGGTTTTTTATAAGGTTGATAAAATAGATAAGTTTTGATCTTTAGATATTGATGGAGGTTAATTTGGTTAAATAAAGTTGACACATTTATTTGCTAATTAGTGAAGTAGAAGCTTTTTAAGTGATAAGCTTATTTGTTTATTAAATTTGTAAGATCGGGTGGTTTTATATCATTACGATTCTTCATTTCGGGTTCTATTTTCTAATCTATTTTCAATACTTAGAATAGTTTTATTTTATCGTTCCATAATATATTTGCGAATTTAATTTTTGCCATGCTTAGTGTAGACTTATTTTTGTCGTTAAATGCTTGTTGTTAAATAGAATTTGTTTTGTGTAGTGAGTAAAATAACTTGTGTTTGCTAAGTGATTAGTGATTTGGAATTTAAGTGCGGTTTTAAAAAGGTTTAAAAAAATTAATAGTCAATTTACATACCGTCATTTACTTTTAATGCAATTTAAATACTTGTCATTTATTTTAAAAAGCATTTTACTTTACTTGTCATTTAATTTCTTGAACTTTTTTTAAGGATTTTAATTCGTTAAACCTAAGCCCACACTTAAGGAACATTTCACATCACTTAGCAAAGCATTTTTGTCATTTATATCTTTTAGATCAATTTAGTTTATTCTTTTAGTTTTTCACTAAGAATTAATATTAGTTTAATTTTTAGTATAAAAATAGTTTAAAACCAAAACCAAAAACTTGAATGACAATCAAGCTCGATTTACAACTTGAACGTAGATTTCCATTCATCTCTTGCCGAGGAAAACGATACCCATGTTGATTATTAATTATTCTTTCCTAAGAATAATTTGTATGATACTTTGCTTACGTATACGTATATGTATTTTCTAAAAATATATATAATATATTTGAGGGTTTATTTGATAAACGCATTTGAAAACGACACAACATCAGTGCGCTTTACCTTAAAAAGAAGAGAAATCTTCTTGTTTTGAGCAAAATTAATTCAAATTTTTCAAAAAGATTTTCAAAATCTTTTTAAAAGTTTGCTCACCAAAATGGCTTGTAATCATTTCAGATTGCAACCCGTGCCTCAGATAAAAGGAAAATGTACGTTTCAGTGCATTTATTCTTAACAACGAAAAGAGAAATCTTTTCGGTCTCGAGCTATTCAATCAAAACATTCAACGTTTTGTAGCTCAAGTCAATGGTTTGTAATCAAATGTGAGATTACAACCCGGCTTTCAAATAAAAGGAAAGTGTACGCTTCTGTGCGCTTTACCTTTAAAAGAAGAGAAATCTTCTTGTTTTGAGCAAAATTAATTTAAATTTTTCAAAGAAGTTTGCTCACCAAAATGGCTTGGTATTAAATTTCAGATAACAACCCGGTTTTCAAATAAGAGAAAAGTGTACGTTTCAGTGCGCTTTATCTTCAAAAGAAGAGAAATCTTCTTTGTCCCGAGCAATTTTTTATCAAAATCTTTTCAAAAAAGTGTGCTCAGGACATTCGACTTCTAAGTAATGGTTCAACTTAGACTCGTTCTTAAATAAGGAAAATGTACATTGTTGTACATTATTCGCAAACGGGATCGTTACAACTTCGAATTGAGCTATTTTCATTGAGTGAGTAGAGAGTAGTCAAAATCTAGAGCTTAAGTTATTCAAAATTGTGTGTTCAACTCTTGTTACTTATTTGATATATTTTTGAAGGGGAGTATAAAGGAAAATGTTTTGAACAAATGAATAATAATCGATTTAAAAGTAGTTGTTGTCAAGTGTGTTTTTATCGATAAAGCTACAAATGAGAAGATTATGTCCGGTTACGACCATTTCCTAAAATTTAACAGGATGGGGACGTTGAGAATATCTGACCATACGTTTAGATATCGACATACTTTAACAACTAGTTTTTCAAAATTTGATTAGAATCATTATGAAAGTTCAATTTATAATATGTTTATCGTTTTATCCCATGTGTTTTCAAAATCTTCATATAGCTATTATAACATTGATATCAAAAATATCATATGGTATGTATTTTTTGAGGGGGAGAAAATAAAAAACTAAGATTAAAATATGAAGCAAGAAAGTTAAATGCTTAAATGGTGGAATAAAAAAGAATGATCTAAAGATTAAAAAGGGGGGGTGCAAACAACTCTTTCCTCCATGTGCAAAATAATTTCGAATATCAATGCACATGTGAGGGGGTATTTCTCAAAAAAGTGAAACTTTCAAAAGTGTTAAAATGTTTTAGTTTTATCAAACACTTTGATTGATTTTCTAATTGGTTTTAGAGTTTCGATCTTAATATATAACCAAACTACTACAGTGATCAAAGAAGTAATACTGGTGGTAAGGTTCGTAATTTTCCAATGATCAAACCGAACCATCGGGATCTACCCAGGGACATTCCATAGATAGAATAGAAGTCCTTAGGTATGATGGAGTTGAATGTGAATGGGAATAATGTCAACTAAGGCATGAGCTATCATTGGAACAATCATAACTGAGATAGTGTTTGACCGTTTAGTGGACATTGAAGGGGTTGAAGAATGAAAAAGAAATGATGTGCAAAGGGTGAAAAGAAAGAAGCCCTCCACAAACATTAGGCAGAAACTGGGTCAATACATAATCTATCAAATATCACAAAGATGATATTTAGTATTGAAGAAAGACATCATAGACCAGTAATGAATGCACAACCTTCCAGCCACTCATTATTTCTCTTAAAAGAACTTCTTGTTTCATTGTCACGGAGTTAATGCATAATCTATTGTATCGTACTCCGAGATATTGATATTGAAAAGGTGCAGTTTGCTCTAGTCCGATCACAAAAACCAAAAAAGCGCTTATTGAGTTCTGAGCCAAAGAGATCAAATCATAAATCTCACATAGGACACAAAAGTATATTTGTATTAAACATCAAAGATACAAAAAGTAAAGAGTCGCTTACATGTCTATGTGACAAGTTGCATGTTTAGTGAAATTGCGGACATTCAAGAGTGATACTAAAATTACGTATTTCACAATGATGAATGGAAATTACCCGTGCTAAATCAAGCCAAGTGAACGTAGGTCACTAATTTTGTAAATTAAATGTTTATATGATTCAATTTGTTAACTGTACTCTAACGTGATCTAGTAGTTATCGTATTTTTCTGGAATTTGTTTTCGAAAAACACAAACAACATTTCTTTGATTCATTCAAGTGAAGTGTTAGATTACCAAGGTTACTTATGATGTCACAATATTGATAAGGGGAGATAGTTGGAATTGAAGCTAGTAGTTGTCTCTCATGCTTAGACCGTACTTCACACATGACTTCACTATCGAATATTCAGGCGTAACAAGATTATGATTATGTTTGATGGTCATCCAATATAATCAGGGGGAAGAGAAGTGTTCTAGCTGAATATTTCGATAGAGCGCAACAATTAGGGGGAAGAAATGTGTACATCCGGGACTTAATTGACTTTGGTGTATACAACATAGTGCAACAACTAGGGGGAAGAAATGTGTATACATCATCCGGGACTTAATTGACTTGGAGGATATAGTTTCTTTCTTATGTGAGTTATTTGTGTGAAGTATGTGCGAACGAATGGTTGTTTATTTAGGGGGAAGCTATTGAGGGAAGATACATTTATGTATAACAACATCTCTACCTTTCAGAAGCAAGAAAACCGTCATAATTCATACTTCATTTCTCATACTAAAGTTTAAAAAGATACACTTTTGTAACTCTGATAAATCAAAGAACTTCCTCAAATCACTCAAGTTATTGGACAAGACAAAGTATCATGGAGGAAGATTGTTAATGTGTCAAGAAAGTATGCGTATGTTGGTTAGAAGCTTAAAAGATAATCAGATGGATTCACGGTAAAGATGATGATATGGAAAAGGTTCTCAAAGGCAATGAAAAAAAATAGATAAAGGACATGCTCAGATCAAGATCATAGAGCATGATTGGACGAAATATTAACAAAAGGATCAGGACAAACACGATTAAAGTTCAAGATCACAAAGTCACAAGAGAGATCTCAATGATCATCCTTTAGGGGGAGATTGTTATGAATAAGAAAATGATGATCACTAATGCAATCAAAGAGAGATCTCAATGATCGTCCCTTGTGGGAAGATTGTTAGGAATGATAAAAAGTAACAATCTTATTGAGATCGAGTCTTGTATATTAGAAAAAATAATATGTGTAATAGGTTAGATGAAAGGTTCGTGACTAAATAAGTCACTGAAACCTAGGCTAAAATAGCCCAAAGTTAAAAGACAAAAGCACCTTGCTCATACTTGGTAAAATGGGGTTAAATACCATTCCTCTATTAGTGAGGGTGTCTTCTAATCAATCTAATATCATTTCTCTAATCCTCCTCCTCCCTCTTTCTCTCTATACTTTCTAATCTTTCTCTCTCTAGACTAAACACTGTATTGCTTATTGATCATGAATTCAAGACCTCACAAAAGCTAGGGAAGACCTTGGAATATCATAATGGGGCCTAAAAGTTAATTTATGTGCTATGTGGTATGTATTTTATAAGGCTTACGCAATCGATTATGTCGATGGATGTGGCCGTAGTTTATAGGATGAAGGATCCTTCTATGGATGCATACATGTTTTTTAATTATTAGATAATTAGGATCATTATGAAATTTGAATGGGCTTAAGTGTTAAGGTGATTATTTGAATAAATGTTATGTGAATTATTTTTATGTTTATATTGTTTTATTTAAGTATTGGATTATGAGAATAATAAAAAGTTGTTTTTTAAAAATAAATATAAACATGAACTAATTATATGAAATTAGATTTGTTATAGTCTTATAGTTCATATTGTGTTTCCAAATTAAGTTTTATTTTATTGGTTAAAACTAGACGCTATGGACTCATGGGAAGTATGGCTCATCCACTAGAACAAACTAAAAGAGAAGTTTAAGGCAGAGTGGTCAACATTCCTAAAGAATTTAGGTTTTTAATATGCTTCGCGCTGACCTGATTCTCCGCTTCTTTGTGCGTTCGATTGGAGTTACCGTGAACCACGGCATGTCACTACAGTGTACACGTTTTAACCATTCTTTAATCTTTATATTTGGAAACACGTTGAATCGTTAATTTTAAAAAGGTAACACTATTTATACATTAGATGTATTGAAAATATGTGATATCGTAATAAATAACTTAATTGAGTAAAGTTTTTATTAAAATATATGATACAAAGATGTATGCATGCTTCTTTGTACATATTTGTCATGACAAATATTATACCCTTTTTTAAATAAGTAATTGCCATCCAATTTGTAAAAACACTTATAGATGCTTTTTACT
Source organism: Tanacetum coccineum (assembly GCA_026074375.1). NCBI lineage: Eukaryota > Viridiplantae > Streptophyta > Magnoliopsida > Asterales > Asteraceae > Tanacetum > Tanacetum coccineum. Next base: position 31,558 of record BQNB010065458.1, read on the forward strand.
ATGCGTGAGACGTATGTAGATCGTAATCCCAAGGTGATTATACACTTTTTCGTGAGACGTTAGTGTTACATAATCACAGTTTTTGATTGGACGACTTAATCAGTTTATGAGTGAGACCTTAGATCGAGGCATAGATGGGATGAAACATGCTTACTAGAAATTATTGAAATAAAGTAAGTCCTTAAGTTTCTAGGATTTGCACGGTGGGCAATTATGATGGCAATTACTTTTGAGTACACCAATCACTACTAGATCACGAATGTGGTGGTGAGCTATGTCAAGTAGGATCCTAGTTTTGGAAATAATTGTTTATTTATTAAACTATGGGTAGTTAATTTTCTTCAAGAAGTTTTATCGAAAATATCTTCTTGAACTTTAAACTATGTTTTGTAGATGGCACACCAACCTGTTTAAAACATAAACCATTCGGCTTTCAGGTCGATGTTTGAAAGAGAAAAACTTTCTAGAAATAATTTCAATGACTGGTTTCGTTAACTTAAGTTAGTCTTGAGAGTTGAAAAGAAAATGTTTGTCATTGAACAGCCATTACCTGCGGCTCCTGCTGCTAATTCTGATGCACAAGTGTTGTTAGAATGGAATGCAATTATGAAGATATAATGCGGTTGCTTGTCTTATTTTGGGTAGGTATGACTGCTGGCTTTTCATAGACAGTTTGAAAACTCCTCACCATATGACATGATAAAAGAGCTTAAATCTATGTTTGAAAAACAAGCTGGAGTGGAGAGGTTTGACCTAATTTAATCTTTCCATTCTTGCAAACAAGAGGAGGGTAAACCAGTTGATGCATATGTCATCCAGATGAAAGGATATGTAGATCAATTGGAACGTCTTGGTTATGTGCTACCACAGGAAATTATAGTAGGTCTTATCTTAAATGGCATTACTAAAGATTTTTTTTGGTTTTGTAAGAAATTACAATATGCATAACATGGGGAAGAGTGGTGTGAACTAATCTATGCTAATTGTGATATGAAAAGGGTTTAGCTAAAAAGGCTGAAACACCACAAGTAATGATGATTAAAGGTGGTAAAATCCAGAAGGCCAATAAGAAATCGCTTAAAGTAAAAGGCAAGGGTAAAGCTAATGGCAAGGGAAAAGATAAACAAGTTTATATCCCTAAGCCTAAAAACCCTAAACCTTCTGCTAAAGAGCACCCAAGTAAGGATGACGCTTGCCACCACTGCAAGGCGGTGGGTCATTGGAAAAGGAATTGTCATGTGTATCCTGCTGAGTTGTTGAAGAAAAAGAAGCAAGTTGGCTCTGCCAGTTCTTCAAGTATCTTCACAATAGAATTATTTGCTTTCCCTAATAAATCCTGGGTGTATGACACTGGTTATGGTACTAACATTTGTATTACAAAACAGGGGTTTAGAGAAGCAAGGAAGCTGAAACAAGGAGCTCTCTATTTGTACGTGGGCAATGGTGTTCGTGCACAAGTAGAAGCCATAGGAAGTTTTGACTTGGTTTTGCCTAATGGCCTTGTGATTTGTTTAGACAATTATCATTATGCACCTTCTATACTTAGAGGTGTTTTTTTAGTTCATCGTTTGGTAGAAAATGGATTTGTCCAGTGTTTTACGGATTTTGGTATTTTAGTTTCTAAGAACAATGTTCATTATTTTAATGTTATTCCCAGTAATGGTGTTTATGAAATTGATATGCATTTCTTTGTATCCAAATGTTAATTTATTTTAATGTTAGCACTAAAAGAGCCAAACCTATTTAGATCTTTCATAATCTAGGCACTGCCGTCTTGCTATATAGTAAGAAACGTATTGAAAGCTGCAACATGAAGGCTTTTAAATAAAGATGATGAGTCATTTGATCCATGCGCTATCGTGTTTATCAGGTAAGATGACAGGAAATCGTTTCCACATCATCTCGAAGGGCGATGATTTTTGGACTATACATTGATGGTGTTGGTCCGACTTGACATGGTGTCAAGACAAGGTGCTAGTTATTCATTACATTCAAGATGATTTTTAGTCGTTATGGTTATGTTTATTTCTTAAACATAAAAACATGAGGTCTTTGAAAACATTTAAAGTGTTTAAAAAAGAAGTGGAATAAATCAACTTGGGAAGACAATCAAGGCTGTTTTGATAAGTCGAGGCGTGTAATACTATAAGCTAAGAGTTTAAAAGTTTTCTTAAAAGCTATAGGGAATTGTCCAGCAACTTACTCCTCCATACACACCACAACTCAATGGCGTGTCTAAAGGAGGAATCGTACTTTGTTAGACATGGTTCGATCTATGATGAATCTTACTACTCTGTCGTTATCCTTTTAGGATTGATGCTATCGAGGTGCAAACGCATTCTACACTGGTTCCAACCAAAGAAGGTGAAAGATATATGAACTATGGTATGGAAAAGTTCCTAATCTATCTTACTTAACAAAGATCTGTTAAGTGTATCTTTATAGGATACCCAAAGGAAACGATGGGTTACTATTTTTACTTCCCACTTGAAAACAAAATAGTTGTTGCGAGGTATGCTGAGTTCTTTGAGAAAAATATCATAACTCAAGAAGTCAGTGGGAGGGCCATAGATCTTAAAGAAATTCAAGATAAAGATACATCACCTTCTAAAATCACTAGCGAAATTCCTATGGAGGTTGAAGGTTTTAAACCACCTCAAGAGGAAGTGATTCTGATTCGTAGGTCTGAAAGGACACATCAAGCTCCATATCGTTTATCTCTAAATGTAGAAGTAGAGGAGCATAGTCTAGGGGATCTTAATGAACCCACTAGCTATAAATCTGCAATGTTAGATTCAGAATCTAATAAGTGGATCGATGCTATAAATGCGGAAATACAATCCATGATAGACAATATGGTATGGGTCTTGGTCGATCTTCCTCCTAACTGTAAGACTGTTGGGAGTAAGTGGATTTTTAAGAAAAAGACTAACATGGATGGTATTTTACACACCTATAAAGCTCGTCTTATAGCAAAGGGTTATACTCAACTCTACGGTGTTGATTATAAAGAAACGTTCTCACCCGTCGCTGACATTAGAGCTATTAGGATTCTCATATCTATAGCAGCGTACTATGATTATGAGATATGGCAAATAGATGTCAAAATAGCCTTCTTAAATGTTTATCTTGATGAAGACATTTATATGGTACAACCTGAAGGTTTTGTTGATCCTAATCATCCCAGAAAAGTATGCAAGCTTCAGAGATTCATTTATGGTCTTAAGCAAGCATCAAGAAGCTAGAATAAAAGATTTGATGAGGAAATCAAAAGGTTTGGATTTGCTAAAAATCTTGATGTTACGTTCGCGCAAAATATTACAAGCCGGTTTCAACAGAATCCTGGTGAAAGTCACTAAACTGCTGTGAAAAATA
>BQNB010065459.1:0-34932 GCA_026074375.1 Tanacetum coccineum
TAAATGTCGACACTCACTCACGGAAACTCGTAAAATAGATGACGTCGAAAATGACCTGAAAATACGGAATGTTACACCTAGGACCTCCTTTTATACACCAAGGAGTCCTAACCGGCTTACAATATTTTCTTAAGTTATCATGATCTTCTAAACAAATAACTTATACGTATCTTTTACAAAAATATCTCATACTTATCACATAAACAATCTTTATCTTTTCTTTGATAAGTCTTTGATCTCTTCTCTGTCAGCATAAACTCTTCCAACAGTTGTAATCTTTCGCACCAACACTAGTAACTTTTGTACCAGCAACACTAACTGTGTACAAGCAGCATTAACTACTTAGAAAGTTTTCTTCAATCTTCGTCAGCAGTACTAAGTTACACTAGCAGTAGTAACTTGCAGTAGTAACAAATACTAGCAGTAGTAACTAGCAGTACTAATATACACTAGCAGTACTAATTACTTAGCATATTTTTCATTAAGATTACTAACAGCACTAATTTATACTTAGCAGTAGTAGCTAATACCTTAACAGTCTTAACTTCTACTTAGCAATAGTAACTTCCAAACAGCATCAAGAGGCTTTTAATCCCAACAATCCTCCCCTAAACTTGATATTCTTCTTTAAAAATCTCAAGTTTCTTCATTAAAAGCTTCATAATCACCAAGAGAATGCTTCCAAACACTTCACTGTTTCTTGAGTTGCTTTGTCATAAGCTTAAGAAGCTGATAACACATTTCATTCCAATAGTCAGCTTGCAGCTACTTATTTAGCATATTAGTGATTGTTGCAGGTGTAAGGGGATATCTCTTCTCTACTAGCATATAGACATGCATATCTTTAAACCTTACAAAGTGTATTCCACATTAATCATATAGCCTCCAAAGCAATACTTTTTTCCTTGTTAATTCCTCCATATTAGATCTTCTACATGATGTTCAAACATAGTCTTTAGATCACCACATAGCACTCTTTCATAGTCTTCTTCTGGCCTTGTATTCCTATGCTTAGCTTTAACCAACTTCCATTTTCTGTTTCTTTGCTACCTCTTGTTCTAGCTCTTCTCCTGCTCTCTTAGAACTACTCTCTTGTGCCATCTCTGCTTCAGCTTTCTGTGATCTCTCTTTCACCAACTCAGTATCCATATCAACAAACATGTTTACCCTTGTCAGGGCTTTATCAAATAACTTCTGAATTTCTGCAAATGACTTATTCTTTAATTGACTTATTCTTTAATTGACTTTGCTTTTTACCAGCCATGTATTTCAGATAAGTTGACATTGTACTTTTCTTTTATGCTTTAGTTGGTGGCTTGTTCTTCTTTTCTTAAGCTCTTAATGCTGCAAAGTGTTTCTTTCTCTTCTCCAAGAGTTCTACAAACAATCTTGCCTTCTCTTCATCTGTCAATTCTTATTGCTCTCTTGCTTGTAATCTTTCAGCCAATAACCTATTAGCCTCTATCATTGCTTGCACATTATCCCATGAAATATTGGCTTTTTCAGCCTTCTCTCTGGCAAGTCTTGCAAGTCTTGCTTGTTCTTCTTCTTCAGCTTGTAGCATAAAAGCAAGTTCTTCATCAAGTCTTATTTATTCTGTCTTCTTTAAAGGCTTCTCAAGTTTAATCATCATAACTTTGCCTTTATCCTTGATGTTTGAAGGTATTTGTGTTAGTGTTGTTCTTGATTTAGATTCACCAGGGTCTCTAAAAGTAATGCTTTTAGCTTTGGGTATTGTTGAGAGTGTTGTTGTGGTTGTACTCTGCACTAGCTCTTGTACCACAACCTTAGGTTTGCACTCCTCAATTCAGCCAATGCTTGAGCCAAAGTGATATCTTCAGTAGTAATTGTTGCAGCAGCACTAACTTCAGCAGTACTAACTACTTCTTCAATAACTTTTTCATTTTGCTCTGCAACAAACACTTCTTCACCGTTAAAAATGTTTGTATAAAACATTTTAGCATCATCATACCTCCCTTGAGTTTCATTAACTAAAGTAACCTCTGCATCTTTGTCAATGTCATCTATTTTCCTCCCCTGTTTGGATGCATCCTCCTGATCACCCAAACCTTCATCTTCAGAGGAAACAACTTGTGTAGATCTACCGATCTTGAATAATCTTTTCATCCCTCGAGTTTTTAGCTTCCTTTTCCTTTCCAGCTTCTTGACTCTCTTCTTCAAACTAGCAATCTCCTTTGCTTGAGCAGTCTTTGTTGTCTCTAAGTCAAAAACACTATCAGACAATTTTCTACAAAAGGTCTATCAATTCCTTAAGTTTCAGTCTATCCTCCCCACATCTACGTGTGTTAACTCTTGAGAGAGGTGGGTCATTGGACTGTGTAGGTACATTTTCCTCATTTACAGCCTCATCTGCTAAAGGCTCTGTAGGACCACTAGATTGAGGAATCTTAGTGTCTTTTCTCTGTTTTCTCCTAGATTGTTTCTTTTGAGGTTGTGATGTTGATGGTTGAATGATATGTGTGTGATGGGGATCAGTTGGCATAGCTGAACCTTCACCCATTTCTTCTTGAGCTTGAACCATCATGGTTGGAAATAAGGGTGTAACTGCTTTAGAGAATCCTTTCCCAACCCTTTTCATATTGCCAAATACCTTCTTTGTGTGAGAAGGTGTAACAAAAATTTCATCATGAGTAGACATATCACCAACTTGTTTATCCAGAAAGACTTGCACAAAGCTTGGATACATTAGAAATTTGACACTACTATCCACATTCTTCACCATACTTTCAAAGATATACTTAGAAAAGTTGAATTTCTGGTTTGTGGCTAAGCAGATTATTGCAGAGGCCATACTGTAACTAAATTCATTCCATGTAGTAGACTTAGCACTTAGGCATTGTAGAATAGTATGAATCAAAAACTTCCATTGAGGAGAAAAGAAAGCCTTGTAAAATGTAAGCTTCTGAGAAAGTTTTTCATACCCCATATGTGTAAGCTGCTCAAAAATAGTGGCATTGGATAGACAATCAGTTCCTTTAGCATCTTCCAATTGAAGATCTCTCCTTATTGTGGATTCAGTGATGATCACTTTCTTCCTATCCACTAGGGCGTGCAACTAAACTTCTCCATTAATAGTTTTTACCTTTGTAGTAGCCCAAAACTGCTCAATACACAAAGTATAGAGTGTAGGATTAACCGTTAATGCATATTTGATAGGATTTGCATTCAAGAAATCTAAAATTTGCTCAAACCCGTCACTTTCAGTGGGTTTAGCCAAGAACGCGACCATGTTGTGTAAATCAGCAAACTTTGGAGCAGACATTGTGATGGGTTTTGATGATTAATGATGAATTTGAGTTAGGGTTAATGATTAGAGAGTATATGAAAGATTGAAATCGATTAAATGATTGAATGAAACCCTTAATCAAAGTATTTATGAAAATACCCTCAACAGCATTAACGTTCACCAACAGTTGTAAGTTATGCCTAGCAGCATTAACTTTCAACTGGCAGTAGTAAGTAACCCAGCAGTAGTAAATTAAGCCTAGTAGCATTAACTTACAACCAGCAGTAGTAAGTTATGCCTAGCAGCATTAATTTTCTCTAGCAGCAGTAAGTTTATGCCTAACAGCATTAACTTTGAATCATCAGCATTAACTCCAATTCCTTTCTAATCAGCATTGCCATCATCAAATTATGTATTTTAACTTACAAATTCTCTCTGTCTGTTTTTGATTTCTAGCAATTCTTTTAGCTCATAATTCTCTCTGTCTGTTTTTGATTTCTCTTAATTCTTTTAGCTCACAATTCTCTCTGTCTGTTTTTGATTTCTCTTAATTCTTTTAGCTCACCATTTTCTTAATTAGGACTTTAAAGATTTAGCATTCTATAACTAGCAATTAAATATTGAAATCTTAAAGAAGTAAGATACATCAATGAGCCAATCATTGATCTATACATGTGTTCATCTACATCTTCACCATCTGCATCTTTGAGCAAAGGCTTATGGGTTTCCATGGGTGTGTTTGCTGTTTTAACATCACTAAAGCCAAATTTCTTCAAAATCTTAGTCACATACTTATCTTGGCTTATAAAAATCCCATCTTCCTTCTGCTTCACTTGCAGTCCTAGGAAGAATGTGAGTTCACCCATAGAACTCATCTGAAACTTCTTATGCGTCATCTTCTCAAATTATGTGCATAACTTCTTCTTTGTAGACCTAAAAATGATATCATCTACATATACCTGTACTATCAAAATATCACCTTGCTCCTTCTTGATAAACAAAGTTTTGTCTATCTGTCCTCTTTAAAACCTATTTTCTAACAAATAACTGGACAAGGTCTCATACCAAGCTCTAGGAGCTTGATGCAATCCATAAAGTGCCTTTTCTACTTTGTATACTTTGTTAGGGAAGTCTAGATCTTCAAATCCTGGACAAACATAGACTTTCTCTTTAATTTTACCATAAAGAAAAGCACTTTTGACATCCATCTGGTACACCACAAAGTCTTTAAATAAGGCATAGGCTAAGAATATCCTAATTGCTTCAATTCTGGCAACAGGGGCAAAAACTCCATCATAGTCAATCCCTTCTTCTTGTGTGTACCCTTGAGCAACCAATCTTGATTTGTTCTTTATCACAATTCCTCTTTCATCCTTCTTGTTCATGTAAACCCATTTAGTGCCTATAGCCCTTTTGTCATTTTGTAAATCCACCAGGGTCTAAACCTTTTGTAATTTGAATTGTAGAAGCTCATCCTATATAGCTTCTATCCAACTTGGATCCTTCAATGCTTGGATTACCTTCTTGGGTTCTTCTTGTGACAAAAAGCAAGTAAACAAATAATTTTGAAAGTCTTTATGGTTTGTTCTTTGCTGAACTAAACTAAACAAACCATGTTCTTTCAAATTCTTTGTCATTCTTCTTGTTTGAGGTGCTGAATTCAAGTCTCTAATAATTTGTTCAACTGGATGATCTTTGTGTATTCTTGTAGTTGGAATAGGATGGACATGCATAAATGCATCTAAATTGTTCATGTTAGCCTCTACACCAACATCTTCATCATCATCTGAATAAACAATATCTTCTAATTCAGGCATATTTGGATCATTTGGAAGTTTAATGCTTGTTTTTGGATCAACAACATTAACTTCTATTCCAGCAGTATTAATAGTTGAACTAACAGCATTAACATTGTTAGTGTTGTTTCCATTACCAGCAGTATTAATATTGTTAGTGCTGTTAATACTAGCATCCAACTCTTGATTAATTATTGGCTCCTCTGTACTTGGAACCTCAATATCTTTCCCTTCAGTTGGATTTCCACTTTCATTCCTTGGATCTTCAGCATCCTTCTTTTTCTCCTCCCCTGATGGTTCAAATCCAGTATCAAGAGAATCCTTTGAACTAGAAGAGAATGGTGGATCTTGAGTCCATAATGATAGCAATATCTAATCTTTGATGGGTACTATCTCCACTTTAGTTTTACCTTTATTGTCACATGCTTTTGTACCTGCATTACCATTAGACTGATTCCCTGCAGCAACTGGCTTATAGTTCATAGAATTTGTTAGAGCATCTATATCAAAAAGCCAATTAGGTCCACTTCCTGCAATATTAGATGTATTTTCACTAAATTATACATGCAGGTTCTCTTCTACTATCCTAGTTCAACTATTGAATACTCTAAATGCTTTGATATTGGTAGAGTATCCTACAAAGAATCCTTCATCAGCCTTTCCATCAAATTTACCTAGGTGATCTATGGTATTAAGGATTGTAACGGGACACCCAAATGGTCTCATGAAGCTTAAAGCAGGTTTTCTACCTAGAAAAGGTTCATAAGGGGTCTTGTTGTGAGGCTTGATAACTAACACCCTATTTTAGACATAACAAGCAGTATTAACTGCTTCAGCCCAAAAAATTGTTGGCAATTTTGAATCAGCTAGCATAGTCCTAGCAGCCTCTATTAGTGTCCTATTTTTCCATTTAGCTACTCCATTTTGTTGTGGAGTACTAGCAACACTAAATTCCCTCTTAATACCCTTCATTTCACAGAACTGATTCATGACCCTATTCTTGAATTCAGTCCCATTGTCACATCTAATCTGTGGAAACCGTAGAGGCGGAGTGAATATGTTTCCTTTTAAAAACTTTAAATCTTTTGTATCAATTATTAAATCACTCTCTATCAGCGGTCCAATAACTATATGGGGGCCGATTAGTACATCAGGGGGCCGCCCTATTTAAAGGGACCGCCTCCAGAAGAGGTTTTCGGACTAGATCATTTGTATCAAATCACCAATCAAGTTTGACGCAATATGAGAAGTATCGATAATGGATTTACAATAACTAGTGCATATTCTACCAATATATCTACACTCACAATGTTTACTACAAAGAGCTACACAACCATGACAAACACAACATAGAAAACAATTCACACAATCATAAGCACAATGCAAGTGTAATAGTAAAGCGATAAATGTAAAGACATACGTAAAGATAAAGGTAAAGGAAAATGCAAACCGATATGATGATTTATAGTGGTTTGGTCACGAAGCTCCTCTTTGCCCTACTCCACTCCTCGAGTATCCAACTCGAGAGTTACTTCACTAATCAACAAGCTCCCTTTCGGCGGAGAAAACCTTATACCAATGCTTACATTATTTTTCGACACTAAGCTAGATGTCGAGTCCTTCTTCGGGTACAACCAAACCCGTTATGTTTTATGGCCCAACATAACAAACCTTGTGTTTTATGGCCTAAACACATAAACCGCGTCGCTTACATTATTTTCCGACACTAAGCTAGATGTCGAGTCCTAATCTTAGCTAGAACCAATCTACCACTACACTAATGTATTTTAAGGCCCAAAATACTAACCAACCCACAATCAACCCTTCCGAATATACACACCATTCGGATCTACACACTACTAAAGATTGGAAGACATGGACTCGATCTATATGTAACATATGTTACAAATGAACTAACTAGACTACATAACTTCGTATCTTGACGATGACGAAAGTTCTTCTCTTGCACTTGAGGGAAGAAGGAAAGGATAGAAGATTGGATCACATTTAAACAAGATTAAACAAGTTAAATGATCAAAGGTTTAGAGAGATTTAGTGAGATCTAGAGAGAGAAAGAACTGAAAGAAATTCGTGCAAAAGGGTTGTAAAAATAGTTGGAGGTGACCCACTATTTATAGGAGCTGAAAAACTGCCTGTCAGGAAACGGCGGTCCCAGATATATTAGGGGGCCACCGGCCTATTTAAGGGACACCCTGACAGACGCTCCTGTTTTTGTCTTTTTGTGGTGAAGGTAAAATCTAGTGAAAAAATGACTTGTTTTATGGGGGAAATGACCATATTTGAAATTTGAAATAATTACCTCATAAAACATTTCTTTATAATTCAAAAATGATTTGTCTAAATGATTTTTGAAAATTGTTTTGGGGAAAATGGCTAGATTTGAATTTTGAAATAATTACTACATAAAACATTTCTTTATAATTCAAAAATAATTTGTCTAATTAATTTTTGAGAAATTGTTTTGTTACATTTATAAAAATGTAATGTTTAAGACAAAAACTTATTTCTTTGATCATCCTACAAGTTTAATGTTGTTTGTACATACCTTATGTGATTTACGTCGGGTGCAAACAAATGTCAGTGTTGATGTAGACTTGAGACGTCGAGAGATGTGGATGCGAGTATGCATTGATAATTTGTGATTACGAGTAACTTGCGCACTTTACGTTACGTATTACAAGTTACATGTTTGTCATCACCAAAACATAAAGAGATCATATAGATTAAATATCATAATATTTGCACTAACAATCTCCCCCTTTTTGATGATGACAAACTATGTAAACTATAACACATAGTAAAGTTTAAAAGTTACTCGTTTACACTCCCTTCTCCCCCTTTTGTCGAAGCAAAAAGGTATTATGTGGATATGAGAAGAAGATATGAGAAGATGGTATGTGCTCCGGGTATATAAGTTAGAGGAATGAGAAGAAGATAGGTGCTCCGAGTATATAGGTTTGAGGAGAGGATAAAATAAAGGTGAAGGTGATTGTTTGTTTCTTGGATAGTTTAGAAAAGGTCATGAGAGGTGAGAAGTAGGCAAGACAAGAGGATAGGTACTTCGAGTGTATAGGTTGAAGGAATGAAGAAAAGGTAGGTGATCCAAGTATATTGGTTGGAGGAATGAGAAGAAAGCATGAGAAATAAGGTTGAGGTGCTTTTGTGTTTCTTGGATAATTTAGACGAGGTTATGAGAAATGAGAAGAAGGCTTGAAAAGAAGGTAGGTACTTCAAGTATATAAGTTGAAGGTATGAGAAGAGGACCTTAAGGTTGAGGGTGATTTTGAAGTGGAGGAGGTGAAGTATTTGGAGTATGAATGAGCCCTTCATCATATTTTACAATCCCCGATCCTATATTCCTATAAAGGTGAGCTTGCATCATCCTAGTGAAGTCTTCTATCATCACGGTTTAACCAACTTCCATGTTGTTTACCCACATATCTCCTAGCTCCCCCTTGCTCATTACGTCCTCATTACATTCCTTGTATATTGACTATAACGGATCCATAAATAAATTACCATCGATGCTTGAGAAGTTTGATGCAATTTAAAAGAGTAGAACGCTTGCAAGTGCTCCCCCTTGGTGTGTGCTCCCCCTTGATTGGGGCACCAAGGAATCAAGATATTGTTGTGCTACAAAACAAAGTTAGTAGACAAGTGCACATATACATATAGCAAAACATTAGCGGGGAACTAGACATGCACTTCTAGGTTTTATTATTCTAGAGTATGACACTTTAAAAGAAAGTTAGAAGCTGGACACATGCAAACATTATTTTAAAAACAACAATCTAAATGATATAATTAAAAGACTCAAGACGTATGTTTACAGAGAAAGATAGACCGCTTTTAATAAAAAAAAAATAGGATTCGTTTATTGATTGACACAAAAATATTATGAGAATGACCTTTTAAAAGTAGACGAATGACAATTATATCTCGCCAAAAAATTTTTCAATATATTATATGTATATATATATATTATTTAATAGGAATAAAACTAAAATAAGACGAGGATGGAGTCAGGTTCTTCTTGGATGTGAATGATAATGTTCCATGAGCAAAAGTGGGAAAGGATGAGCAATACTAAAGAAGGAGCGTTTTGACGAGAGGTTGATAGAAAAGATTGATATATCATTTGCACTAAAAATTGATGTACATATGATCCCGTCGAGAAAAAAATTGATGATTGGGAATTTAAAGGTTTGTTTGGTGTTTTGTTGGTTGACAATGTTAAGGAACAAAGGTGGGATGTTGAATGAGGTAGTTCTTTCATGGTGGAAGAATAATGAGAGACTCAACAATGTGGTGACTCAATAACACTTGAAGATTCAATATCTTATTTATGTTCTTTACTTTTTAGAAAGTGGAAAGTTTAACGAAGGAGTGACATTTGCATTTAGCAAATTACTTAAATATTTCGGATGAAATAATTAAGTTAGGAGAGGTATAGGAGGAATTTTAATAGTAACAAGACTATTAAAAGAGAAGAAATGTTTAGATTTGAGAGGAAACATTGATAAGACTTATTAGAAGTGAAAAGAAACGTTTAGAAGTGAGAAGAAACGTCGAAATTAAAAAGACTATTAGAAGTGAGGCGACTATTAGAAGTGAGCAAGACGTATGTAGAAAGAGGATAAAAGAGTTTACGAGAAGTGAATGGGGGTAAAACCCAAAAAATTTTTGAATATGATGGAATTTATTGGAAGTGATGGATTTGCAAGTCTATCAATTGTAAGGAATGTGTTTGTTTTTGAGACGCATTTCATTATGAATTCACTTGGACTCTTGAAAACATAAGCAACGATGCTTATGAGTGTTAGGATATGAGGATGACCCATTGATCTATAAAGAGACATTGGGTATAGGTTTGGGTGTGGAGTAGACGTCAACTCGTAGCAGAAGAGAGGAAGTGTTAGGTTATGAAAAAAATGAATGGTATTACAAGCTGCTGCCGGCGGTCCCAGATATATTAGGGGGCCGCCAGAATAGATCTGGGGGCCGCCAGACCGCCAACAGGAGGGATGTTTAGGGAAATTGACGAATTTTTCGAAAAGAGTGACATTTTAATTTGCATTTCGCTAATTAAAAATACTTAAAGCACTTCAGATGAAGTAGTTAAGTTGTCACGACAAGAAATGGAACACAGAATATAACACGGACTAGAATCGAAACTAGAAGAAAAGAAGAGAACGATTTATGGAACGTGTTCCATCATTCCTAAACCTTGACGAAGATAATTTAGCGATTCATGCTTGAGGAGTAAAGAAAAAATGTCGGCAACGTTATCTTCAGATGCAACCTTTTTGATGGAGATGTTTCCTTTTGGACATTATCCCGAAGGAAATGGTGACGTATCATCGGTGTGTTTCGTAAGCGAAAATAATAATAATAATAATAATAATAATAAAACTCACACTTTACGTGCTAAATGTCGTCATGGGGCCGATTTTGTGTCACCTCCTGATATTGGTGACGGTTTTGTTCGTTTTGTACTCTATGACCTTACAAAGCCACCTGTTCCCTCTTGTTCTCAGCTTGATCTTGTTGATGGATTGTTGCATGACCAACATGATGGTTTTACCTTGTCTCTTCTTGATAGTTTGTTTTCAAAGGGGTTGCGTACGGTCAAATCCATCCCTCCCAAGTGTCGTTTGGGTTTCTCTCGGGTCTTGAAAGGAGCGCTTGATAAGGTGATTTGCAAACCTGATGATATTTCTTGCTGGGTTAGTTTGTTAGTCTTGCCTCTCTGTCTCCTTAAAACCTTTCGCCCGAGGAGTAATTTGGAGTGCAAGTCAGCTAACAAACGTCAATGCCAGGAAGAAAGTATCACCAATTGCAATCCGATTTGGGGGTGTGCCTGGTGGTAGTTGGCAGCTTGTGAGGGAGACCTTAACCGAATCTGCTTCTCCTATGTTAGATTTGGATGAGGAAAACCTTGATTTGAGTGAGCGAAATCTCAAGCAGTGTAAGAGGAAGATTTGTGACGGCCATTATACTGCAGCAGTGAGAGTTCTTTCATCTTCTGGTGTTGCCCCTTATAACGATGCTACTCTCCAGGAATTAAAGGCTAAACACCCTTTCAAGTCTGCTCCGTCCTTGCCAGATATACCTATTGATCATCACCAACTCATTGCTTCACAGGATGTGGTTCTGGACAGGATCAAGAGTTTCCCCCGGGGTACGTCTTGTGGACGTGATGGATTGCGTGCCCAACACCTTATGGACTGCTTAAGTGGAGCGGCTGTTGCTATTTCTGATGAGCTGGTCTCCTCTATCACCCAAGTGGTGAATCTCTTTCTTGAGGGGAAATGCCCTATGATGCTTGGTGAATATATTGCTAGTGCCCCTCTTACACCGCTTGTTAAGCCAGGTGGTGGTATTCCTATAGCTGTTGGTACTGTCTGGAGGCGTCTGGTCTCCAAGGTTAGTGCTACTATGATTGGTTATTCATTAGATGGTTATTTGGATGGTCTACAGTTTGGTGTTGGGGTTCCCGGAGGGGGTGAGGCCATTATTCATGCTGTTAATCGTTTGGTTGAGGATCGTGGGGATGATGTTGGTCTTTCAATGCTATTGGTAGACTTTCAAAATGCCTTCAATCTGGTAGATCGAACAGTTATGTTAGAGGAAGTCCGTATGCGGTGCCCCGCTATCTCTCGTTGGGTAGAATTCTGCTACTCTAGCCCTGCCAGATTGTACTATGGAGAACACTTTTTGTGGTCATGCCAAGGGGTGCAACAGGGTGATCCTCTTGGCCCTCTTTTGTTTTCCTTAGTGCTACATCCCTTGATTTGTAAGATCAGAGACTCCTTTAATCTTTGTCTGCAGGCGTGGTATCTCGAAGATGGCACTATTGTTGGGGATACTCTGGTTGTAGGTAAGGTTCTAGAATTAATTACGGAGGATGGTCCGCGTTGTGGCTTGCACCTCAATGTTGACAAAACTGAGTTGTTCTGGCCCAAGGAAGACCCCAGGAGTAGGTTGGAAGATGTTTTCCCACCTAATATTTCTCGGCCTTTGCATGGGGTTAAGTTATTAGGTGGGCCCGTTAGTATGGACGCTGATTTTAGTAGGGCGCTTGTCATGAAGAGAGTATCTAAGACAATTGGGCTCTTGGACACGGTTGCTAAGATTAATGATCCTCAATGTGAGTTGCTGCTTATTCGGGCGTGTGCGGGGATTTCTAAACTATACTTTGCTATGCGCACATGCCCCCCTCGTGTCTTTGAGTCGGCTCAACTTTCTTTTGACATGGCTCTTAGTTGTGCTTTGGAGCGTATTGTCACGGCTTCAGGACCGGGGTTTGGCGACTGGCAATGGAGACTAGCCACTTTACCATTCGCATTTGGGGGGCTTGGTGTTTATTCAGCAGGTGATGTTTTGAATTATGCCTTTATTGCCTCACGTTGGCAGTCTGCTGCTTTGCAGACCAAGCTCCTTCGACATGTTGATATAGTAGCTCTTGGTTCCACTTTCGATGACGCTTTGTGTATGTTTAACAATGCTATGGGGATTGATTTTCTAAGTAATTCTAGTGAGGTCGCTGCCCCCAAACTAATGAAGAAAATGGCAGACATATACTTCACTCAGGTTACTAAGGATGTCGAATCTTCTTTTTGTTTATCTCCTCGGCAGATGGCCTTGTGGCAATCTCAAAGGGAAGAGCATACTTCGGACTGGCTTCGTGTGGTTCCGATCTCTGGGTTGGGACAGACAATGAACGGTAAAACTTACTGTTGTGTTTTATGTTACCGGTTAGGTGTTCCCTTATTTTTGGTCTCAAAGCCGTGCTCAGCTTGTTCTAAGGTCTTCACGGGGGATGTTTATGGGGACCATGCTGTGTCATGCGCTGGCGTTATTGGTATCAAGCATCGACATAACGCGGTGCGTGATACCTTGGTAGACATTTGTTTTCGGTCAGGGATTTTGGCTGGCAAAGAAGTTGACATTGGGCTTGGTGGAGGGTGTGACAAAGCCTTACGTCCTGCGGATATGTTACTTTATTCGTGGGAGGGAGGGCTCGATGTGTGTGTGGATTTGACAGGGTCATCACCTTTGACACAGACTGGGATGGCTGATTTCGTGCCTGGTCGGGCGGTGATTGATGCTGCACGGCGCAAACGGGTTAAGTATATGACTAAATGTGCGGATATTGGATACGGATTTCTCCCTTTCTCATTTTCTTCTTTTGGGGAACTGAGAATATGATGCCGGGGACTTACTAAAGCGGGTCCGAAAGTTTTCCATCGCTCAAAGATATTGGGGGCCGTGCTGCTGTTCACATTTTTAATAGGATTGGTTTTTCTATTGCTAAAGGAGTGGGAGCCCAGATAGTATCTCGGCTTCCCTCCAATTTATTGTAATCTTTATTGTTCTAATGAAGTGATGTTTATAAAATAATAATAATAATAATAATAATAATAATAATAAAGAAGAAGAAAACAAACGAAGATAGAGACGATGAGCTTGACAATGTCAAGACGGATGGTTGTTAGCGTACGATAAACTATACTCAAAAAGTTATGTAGCTCTTCCTGAGCATTGCGAATGTTCACAGAACAATCACACGATGAGGTATACGATTGTCTTAAAGGTGGTAGCGGAAATAGTAGAGGAAAGAGATTAGTCATCTCTATGGTTGAAGAGGCGTAGTTGAGTGAGAAGGAAGATGTGTGATCGAAAGACAAAGAGTGTTTTCGTCGAAGAGAGATAATGTTTTCGTCGAATAATAAAAAATGTTTTCATCAGAGAGAAAGGATGTTTTCGTTGAAGAGACAGAATGTTTCGTCGAAGAGAAAGAATGTTTTCGTCTAAGAGAAAAGAATGTTTTCGTTGAAGAGAAAAAATGTTTTCGTCAAAGAGAAAGAATGTTTTCGTCGAAAGAAAGAATGTTTCATAGAAGAGAAAGAATGTTTTCGTCGAAAGAAAGAATGTTTTCGTCGAAGAGAAAGAATGTTTCGTCGAAGAGAAAAGGAGAGCGTTTTAACTTATGTTGTTAAAAGGCTTGAATAGGGATTTTCAGATATGACCTTTAACGTTTGCGATCGCAAGTTAAAGATACTTGAATATTTCGGATGAAATATTTAAGTTGTCAAACCTACTTGGAGGAGCGTTAGATTTGTATCTAACCTTTTCTTGATGAAAGAGTGGATGATTTGGAAGAAAGTAAGATGATGATCAAAGGAGTGTGTGAGTGAAGACTCTAAGAGATTTAATACCATTTTGCGACTCTTTTGACTTTTTAGATTTGTGACCCGGACGCGAAGAAAGATATTATAGTGTGAGAAAATATATACATAGATGTATAAGACATACATATATAAGCATGCAAGTTTATCTAAGCATGCATCAACGCAATAATCAACAAGATTAATGTGTAAGACTGTATGACATCTAAACCTTATTTGTCATACATCAACCTAACATAGTGTAGGTGCACAATTAACATGTAAGTCATGTAAGATGACGCAAACAAAACATGATAATTTTAAATGTAATCATCATGTAAAGCATGTTAGCATTTAGCACTTAGGAGCATGTGTTATTTAGATGAACAAAGAGATATTTTATCTAAATTGCTAGAAAAAGGCAAACGCTTTTACAACAAACATGCATTCAATAGCTAAGCAAATAAACGTTGAGCATTAAGATAAACATGAAAGCATATAATTGCATTACGTGGGAGCACGTTATCATCTTGAAATTTTAAAGCACATATGTGAAATGCATGTAGTCTAGATTGACCAAGGGGAAACCTAATTTCTACTTGCTTAGTGTGCACTCCTAATGAAATACAAAGTCTATCGATGTAGACTATCATTAGGCATATTTAAGAAGAGCCATTTAATCAAATTAGAGAATGAATATGAGACTATCACTAGTGGTGCTCAATTCAGGCTAAACACGACCATTTTTATAGGTTATACCACGAACCCAACTTCACTCTTAGAAGCAATTCAACCGTTAGGTCAAATTGAATTTCTAGTGCAATAGATTCTCCAGTAGTCATTATCATGTTAGACAAAATAAAATTCCTATATTTGCCTAATAAAGTGTAGCAAAGATAAAATTTGTATTGTCTTTTCATACAAGGCCTACTATGACTCAACTAACGTACTTTAATTTCGATTGATATAATCCTAATCAAGATGTGTGGAATTCTAAGGTTGAATGAGAGAGCAAGCAAGTTGTTGTAGCTATAAGAAAGAATGAGTCATCTAGGACCTAGGAGTATGCTTAAAAGTGACAATGTGTAATGCTTTATATTGAGGGTGTTCAAAGAATGCACTGTTACGTATCTTTTATGAAAGAAATCTAATTAAGGTTATTTACCTCAATAGATCTTGTGTTTGTTTCTTTGTAGAAATAATGATGATTAACTAAAGTTTAGTTACATCTATGTTAGACTTTTAAGCAAGATATTTGACAAGAGGAAGATGTTTAAATCTAATGCTATAGGGCGGATCTACCTAAACCAAAGATGAATTTAGGACGAAAGGTCCATTGATCCATGGAGGTGCCAAATTAGGGCAAGGATCATTTTTCCATTATTTGGGAGATGGTGTTGATATTAGGTTATTAATAGAAACTTATATAAGTTATAAGGGTTCTCGGTTTGAGTTTTTAGAAATGACATTCAAGTCTTGCTTATCAAGTTGGAGTACTTATAAGTTTCCATATGGAAATTCATAAGTCGTCATTCCTACTTAGAGTGTGTTATGTTTAGCATGTATAATTTGACCATAGCTAATAACACAACATTTTAACACTTTAGACTCAATGAAACATCTTCATTGCAAGTGTGAATTTCAATTCGATGACTAATCTTGTTGTCTTTCAATCGACTTCGTGATTTCATGTAATAATCGAGGATGGTTAAACATGTAGACACGGGAAAATATCTATTGTCATTTGATTGATATTTCTGTTATCTAGATAAATCCTAATCTCGATTTCATGTTCATATTCCAAATTTGTAATTGGATTGAATAATGAGATTGATTATCGTTTGAATAATAATCATCGTCATATTCAAAACCCCTTTACGATCACCTATTGAAAGAAAGCACAAAAATGGTTCGTGGAATATATTTAATTTTTCCTAATTCTAACCTTAGATGGTTAAAGGGTTCTCATTTGATGAAGAAGAAATATTATGCTTATTTGATAAAGTAAGAGAAAGTTTTGATGGGAAAATAGTTTAAGTTTTGAGTTGTGCTTTTGAATTATTTGAGCAAAGTTACATATGTTGTGCGTTTGATCATGTTTGGCTTTTCGGAGATGACGACTTTACCAATTGCATTGCAAGGTAAATTACTTGAATATTTTAGACAAGACATTCAAGTCGTCAATCCTACTTCATTGTATATTTTATGCATATATTAGCCAAATAGTTGGAACACAACTATTGGACAAAGTAGACTCAATATGACATCATCTACACAAGCATGAGTTATGATCCGATGCATATTCTTAGCGTCTTGGAAGAGGATGTCGTTATTTTCATATCAATCAAGTGTGATTGAGTATGTAGGTTTAAGATAATATCTCTTGTTATATTTTGATATAATCTTAAAGCTAGACAAATAAAAATCCGATTTCTTGTCCATACTCGAAAACTTGTCAATTAGATTCGATAATAATATCAATCATAGTTTGAATAATGAGTTGATGTATATTCGAAATCTTTCTTGACCCTCACGAACACTCTTTTAAAAGAAGACAAATAAAGATTTTCATAGTGTGTTCCATTAATCCTAAGACTAGTTGTAAGTGTGAGGTTGATTAATAATGATAAGTTAAATTTCTTACTTCTGGATTGTCATATGTTTTGCTTGTGCGAAAAACTATTTGTTGTTATGTATAATATGCATAGTTTTTGACATTTTATTAGTATATGAATGATTTTTCTAACCATTTTAATACGACACACATCTTTTGTAAAATAGTATATGTTTATAAAAAGAATATAATAATGTGTGTGTGTTAGAACAATGCAAGCACAAGCAAAGTTTAACAAAAAAATACAATTTCTTTTACTTAAATACTAATGTATTAATATGATATTTTCTTTTGTTTAACCAACCCAAGGTCAAACAAAGCAAAACGATGAAAAGATTTAGACATCTTGTAGGAAGAGAGTTAATGTGTTGGAAATATTTTAGTGACGGATTTTAACATATGATCTTAGGACATTATTTTTTCACACACTTGACAAATCATTTAACTCTTGTTTCTAAATGGGTTACTACACTCAAAATAATCTACAAGATGTTTATGTAACACTTGTAAATATAGTGATCTATGCCTATATGCAATGCACAAACAATTTTGCAACTTAACGCAAGAAATCTAGCGTAATTCCTATTAGGCATAATACTGAAAACTAGTAACATACAAATAGCATGCATGGCATATGTGTTTAGATATATAATTAGCTTAATTACAAATAGTAATGATTACTTATTAATATCTATTAACAAAGTTGAAACAAAAGTTAAACACACATAATCATCTAGCATACACATACGGATATTCATCGTTGTTTTGTGTATTAGATATAACGATGTATACATAGCTTGATTTTATTTGAAAACAAAAATAGTTTCCTCTCCATTTTAAAAATTAATCAAGATCAATGTTTTCAATGATAAATTGACTAGAAATGCTCGACTTGAAAGAAAAGGTAAACTACAAGTTTTACATCAAACCAAAACATATAGTTTTAACCACTATGTAGTATTTTGCATTTTTGACTAACTTGAATTTAGAATAAAGACTTGAAAGTATTTTTAAATGAAACTAGACTTAATTATCTTCGAAATGGCGGGTGGCACGACTTCTACGGACTTATGGTTGATTTTATATGATTTTTCGAAGTTTTCCAAAAACTGACGAAACAGACAGGCGGCCCCCATAAAGGTGACGGCCCCCAGATATATTTGGGGGCCGCCCTAGCATTTATGGGACCGCCACCAGAGACCCAAAAACACGTTTTTAGTATAAAATCATTTGATGACTTAATGTAGGGACGTAGGAATTCAGAAAGTTGTTTCAGCACATGAAATATGTGTTTTAAACAGTATTTCTACTCTTACGACTTAGACAAACATAAGTTAACACTTCCAAGTTCTTTTGAGAAAAAATTCCTTCAAGCTAGTATACGAAGTATATTTAATAACAAAACTAGTACGAATCAAACAACAAAACACTTTTCATATTTAATCCCCCTTCATGGGTAATTTGATACATGGATCGTACTCTATTTTAAAAACCATTTGTTTTGAAAACTAGAGCGACGTGACTCTGATACCAATTGTGGAAACCGTAGAGGGGGGGGGGGTGAATACGTTTCCTTTTAAAAACTTTAAATCTTTTATATCAATTTTTCCAAGACTCATTGTCGGCGGTCCCATAAATATATAGGGGTCACCTAGTACCAGAAGAGGTTTTCGGACTAGATTATTTGTATCAAATCACCAATCAAGTTTGACGCAATATGAGAAGTGTCGATAATGGATTTAAAATAACTAGCGCATATTCTACCAATATATCCACACTCACAATGTTTACTACAAAGAGCTACACAACCATGACTAACACAACATACACAACAATGCACACAATCATAAGCACAATGCAAGTGTAAAAGTAAAGCGATAAATGTAAAGACATAAGTAAAGAGAAAGGTAAAAGAAAATGCAAACTGACACGATGATTTATAGTGGTTCGGTCACGAAGCTCCTCTTCGCCCTACTCTACTCCTCGAGTATCCAACTCGAGAGTTACTTCACTAATCAACAAGCTCCCTTTCGGCGGAGAAAACCTTATACCAATGCTTACATTATTTTTCGACACTAAGCTAGATGTCGAGTCCTTCTTTGGGTACAACCAAACCCGTTATGTTTTATGGCCCAACATAACAAACCTTGTGTTTTATGGCCTAAACACATAAACCGCGTCGCTTATATTATTTTCCGACACTAAGCTAAATGTCGAGTCCTAATCTTAGCTAGAACCAATCTACCACTTCACCAATGTATTTTAAGGCCTAAAATACTAACCAACCCACAATCAACCCATCCAAATATACACATCATTTGGATCTACACACTACTAAAGATTAGAAGACATTGACTCGATCTATATGTAACAAATGTTACAAATGGACTAACTAGACTACATAACTTCGGATCTTGAAGATGACTGAAGTTCTTCTCTTGCACTTGAGGAAAGGAGGAAAGGATAGAAGATTTGATCACATTTAAACAAGATTAACCAAGTTGAATGATCAAAGATTTAGAGAGATTTAGTAAGATCTAGAGAGAGAAAGAACTGAAAGAAAATCGTGCAAAAGGGTTGTAAAATCAGTTGGAGATGACCCACTATTTATAGGAGCTGAAAGCTGACAGTCTGGCAACGGCGGTCCCAGCGGCCCTAGATATATTAGGGGGCCGCCGACCCTATAAGGGGGTCGCCACTAGACTACACTCCACTTTTTGTGGGGAATGTTGTATCTGGTATAGAAGCTTCCATTTTGGGGGAAAACCAGATTTCAAATTTTATATTTAAATAAAACATTTCTTTTATTAAAAAGTTTTTGTGTTTATTTATTTTTATGAAAAATACTTTTGTTGAAATGTAATGGTTAAGAAAAAAATATTTTTCTTTGATCATCCTACAAGTTTAATTTATTTGTACATACCTTATGTGATTTACGTCGAGTGCAAACAAATGTCGGTGTTGATGCAGACTTGAGACATCGAGTGTTGTTGATGCATGTATGCATTGATGATTTGTGATTACGAGTAACTTGCGTAATTTACGTTATGTATTACAAGTTACATGTTTGTCATTACCAAAACATAAAGAGATCGTATAGATTAAATATCGTAATATTTGCACTAACAATCTCCCCCTTTTTGATGATGACAAATCCATCCCCCTTTTTGATGATAACAAAATATGTAAACTATAACACATAGTAAAGTTTAAAAGTTATTCGTTTACACTCCCTTCTCCCCCTTTTATCGAAGCAAAAAGATAGTATGTGGATAATGATTGGAGCATATACGTTGGAGGTTTGAGAAGAAGACATGATAAGAGGGTACGTGCTCCAGGTATATACGTTAGAGGAATGAGAATAAGGTATGAGGAGAAGATATTATAAATAAAAGTGAAGGTGATTGTGTGTTTCTTGGATAGTTTAGAAATGGTCATGAGAGAT
Source organism: Tanacetum coccineum (assembly GCA_026074375.1). Taxonomy (NCBI): domain Eukaryota; kingdom Viridiplantae; phylum Streptophyta; class Magnoliopsida; order Asterales; family Asteraceae; genus Tanacetum; species Tanacetum coccineum. The sequence continues at coordinate 20,294 of BQNB010065459.1, forward strand.
GAGAATTATGCAAGAAAAGAAGGTAGGTACTTCGAGTGTATAGGTTGAAGGGATGAGGAAAAGGTAGGTGTTGGGATTTAACAAACTAGGTAACCGGTTTAGCTACGAGTACGCAGCGGAATGGATCTAGTTTTAGCATATAGATTAACACATATAAATTAAACAAGTAATTTACGAACCTTTTGTTTAATGATAAAAATCAATAAACTTACGCTTGATCTTGAAACGAGTGATTAAATTACCACATCTACGGTTTCTCACACAACACGTCAAATAAGTACGCAACAATGCTAGTCGTAACTTCACGAGCTCCAAACACCGATGGTGTATGCTTAATAACTTGAACCGAAAACCGATCAAACAACTAGAAGGAAAAGGGATAACAGCCTAGTGTATCTAATGCATGTTCTAGATTCGATCACTGTTAACGTAAATAAGGGACAATAGGAATTTATTATATGCATATGAGATTATACATGCATGTAGAATATGCATGTATGTGACAATCATATAATACTCATGCAAACAGTATCATGCATGTATGTGTGTAACAATATTTGAATGACGATTTTAATTATGGAATGTCTAAAACATAATGCATACAATGTCAACTCTTTCCACCTCGCATGCTAATAAGATTAGTTATTTTAGGAAAAACTTTATTAGATGGTCGATAAAAAGTGTGTTTGATTATATAAAATAGAAAATAGATAGATAGTACTCGTGCATAGCAATGAAATTTTATAACGGTAGATAGTTGTAGTGATAAAAAATGCATGAGTTATAATTGAAAAATAGTAACCGTATGTCGATAGTTTGCTATAGTTGAATGCTCACACGTTACAACCGTTTGCAATTACAAGATGATCTTTTCAACGTTCTATTTTGAACGCTACACGAAACACTTTTATTTGCCGCTAAGAATGTCCGGTGCTATGATATGCGCATTAACTTATGTGTCATTTCCATTTAAATGGCAACAATAAAATAATTTGCAATTCTATATCTATCGTAAATTCATATATGAAAAGTTGACTTTAAAATTAAAATTAGAAAGTGAGATTTCACTTAAAAAAAGAAATATAAACTACTAAAATTGACATAATTATTTTAAGATAAAAGATTTTAACTTATTAAAAAGAAATATAAAATTTGACTTATTAAAAAAATATAAACTACTAAAATGGACATAGTTATTTTAGATAAGAGCATTTCGTTCCAAGTATTATATATGTGCTTTATTTTCCTTGTAGTTGATTGGCAAAAGCATCTTGTTAAAAAAATTGACAAAAGCATAGTGACGTAACCGAACTTTTTTTAGGCACACACCGTGCAGCTAGACGCGGATACTCGGCTTTTAATTACAATGTTTATTTTTTTTATTAGTACAATCTTAAAATAATACTAACGGAAAAGACAATCACACACAGATTGACATTATTCATAACCAACCTAACATACCATCCAAGCAAAAGACTTAACAATCCCATTTCCTGACCCAAACAATCTTATTATGAACATTACACGAAAAACGTATCACTATTGCTTATCCTTAATTATCGGTCGCTAGGAATTTTCCGTACGTGCACGGGTATTCGCCTAGTCACACAAAAGATAAGTAGACAAAACCACTCCCATATTTCATCCGCCGCTCTCTTATTTCATAAGCAGGCACCATCAATCTTTATATCACAATCAACCCTCCATATATCTTTAAACCCACAAAGGCTACACCCATTGTAACATTCTTGTTAATACATAGTCATGGGTAAGGTTGTTCTTGGTTTTATGATTTCATTTTTTCTTTTTTCCTAGTGAATTGAAACAAAAGAGGAAGATTTGGACACTTGTTGTTCTTGTTTTTTCTTTTCAATTTCGAATATCAAAAGAAGATATCCTTCAAAAACGATCTATGAAGATATATATGGGTTGTTCGTTTAGTGAAGATCTTTAAAGATCAAAATAGATACGACCCCCAATTGAGATCTTTTTTTTAGTTCGAATCTAGTTTTTTTGCTTCGAGTTTGATTCTAGATTTGTGATGGATCTTTCTTTTGTGTTATGGATCCGGTTAGGTGGTGGTGAGAGTTTTGTTGGGAGTATGATGTTATTTATAGGTTCTAATGATCTTAGGTTAGAGACATACATTAATTTACTGCAAATGAAAGGCCATGTTGTGGTGGAATTAATAAAGACTCATGACCTTAGAAATCCTTGGTTGTTTATGGGGCTTGAAAATGAACCATTGGAATTTAATGGATATTGCAGAATGAAAGTCACAAAATGAGTTGGAAGCCTTTAATGATACAGCCCCATTAAATTAAGGGGTTGTATCTTTTAATATAATAGATGCCTATATAAATAGGTGAATCATTCGTCATTCATCATTCAAGTAACAAAATAACAAAATAAGCAATGGGACTCGATAACAAAAAAACCATTCATGCTGAATCAGAAGCAAAAACAATGGTACGTTTTGTCCTAATATTGTGCTTGTTCTAATATTGTGCTTGTATTTGTATTTGTGTAGACTCATTACATCCTATTGATGTAGAAAATTATGCAGAAGCAATGGTACGTTTTGTTTACTAATTGTTCTAATATATTATGCTTGTTCTAATATTGTGCTTTTCCTAATATTGTGTTTGTATTTGTATTTGTGTAGACTCATCCCAAGCCTGCTCTACATCCTATTTTAGGCAAAAGTTGAAAAGTTGAAAGTTGAATGCATTAATCTCTCATAAATGTTTTTTAACAAATTTGACATATTAAGTGGCAGGTTTGAATGCATTAAATGACAATATTTAATTCGGTCATGTAACTACTAATTCCTACAATTATGGAGGCTAATTATAAAAGAAATTAATGAGTCCATAAATCTCTCATAATTTCCTTTGACTAGGGTTTGAGTAAACTTAAGATCTTAGCTCCTAGATGCATGATCTAATCCACACTTGGATTCTTTTATCTTGTATACTTTATAAAGATTATTTTAAACTCATAACCTTTTGATTACACACCGTCCTCGCAAAAGTAATCATAAAGGAAAGAGTTATAAAACTTAATTGTCATATTGCAAATATAGACTCATAACCCTTTTGATTACACATCGTCCTCGCAAGGTAATCATTAAGGAAAGAGTTATGATCCTTAATTCGCAATATGTCAGATTCAAGAAAACCTGTACGACAATTAGTTATCTTTATATAATTAATGCGTGTAGAAAAGAAATATTTAATCATAGTCAATTGCTTGAGTAAGATTAAAAACTCTTGTCATCCGTCAAGCATTAATGTGTATACAATTTTGTCCTTATGAGTCTTTCTTCAAAAGAAACTCATTATAACCTTTCAGTTTAACTGTTTGGTAAAAGATCAATCAAGCTCTCAACATTGATTTGTCTTTTAAGGACTGCATCTTTTCATTCATAGTTCTAAGACATTTATCAGATCCAAGATGTGATAATTCATCTTATTAGTTAGCAGGTTTATCATGACCCTCTAACTTATATTCCTCAGCATTGATATAAAATATCACTCCATTGATGAGGCATCCTTACGGATTTATGAATGAGAGTTACATTATACTTTGGTTCGACATTTTCATGTTTTTAACCTTAGTATGACATCAGCAAGTGAATTCAGAAGGTTATGTATTTGTTCTTGAATCTTTTCAAGATCTATAGATGCTCCCACTTACTTTTGTAATAAGAGATACTTCTCTAAATACTAAGTATTTAAGCAACAATAAATTGTTCTTAATTGGGACAACAAAATACATTTTACAGTTCTCATCTCTAGCTTGTTAATGATATGCTTCATAAGATATTAACAAATTTTAGAACTTTAATCAAGACATAATGGGATTCATCCCAATCCATTAATAGATAATGTCTTGAATACCTTCTAGGTTTGAACTATATTGAGTGTATCCATGACACACATAAATTTCTAACCTTGATAGATTTTGGAGGTAGAGCAATTATAGTTATCAGAAATCAAACAATACGAATATAGTTTGTTTCAACACATTAGACATACCATAATGGTGTGGTATTCTATGAGTATTGGAATTGTAAGACTCCATCAGAATTCCTTAGATAACTTAATTCTCTTTGGATCAAATACTTGACAATTGGGTCAAGCCAAATTTTAATACACAGTATTTAACAACCAAGTGCATGCTACAATGTATGTTTCTTGAATAAGTACATTTACTCCATGTTCATGTGTTCACAAGAAGACATAATAGTTCAAGAATTCTTTGATCATGTGTTTACAAGAAAACAAAACATGTCAAATACATTATATGTCATTGAATCATTCAAGGAACTTGGACCACAATGGCTGTTTGATATTGATACTCTAACAAATACTATGAATTATCAACCAGTCAATGCAGGAAATAGAACTAATGGTAATGCATGTTTAGAGACTAATTCTGATGCAGGACAAGGTGGAAAAGAGAAGGTACCTGATCAAGAATATATTCTATTACCATTGATGCATACAAGTTCCTATGTTCCTTCAAGTTCTGAGGAAGATGAGTCCTCACCTAAAGATGATGCTGGAAAGAAGAATGAAGTTAAGGATCCAATAAAAGAAAGTGATATGAGCAGTTCAGGGGAGGCTACTCATGCTAACAGTACTAATAGACTTAATACTGTTAGTTCATCTTTCTCTACTGAGGATCATGCAAGACCAAAAGAGCAAAGGAATGAGTATGAAACTTGGTTTGAATAAGACAAGGAGGACAATGCTGATCCTATTGATCCTCTTATCCCTGATTTGGAGGATACTACAAATCTTCAAGATGCTGGTATTTTTGGAAATGCTTATGATGATGAAGATGTGGGTGCAGAGGCTGACATGAACAACTTGGAAACAACCATAGGTGTCAGTCCTATTCCCACAACCAGAGTTCATAAGGATCATCCTAAAGCTCAAATCCTTGGAGAGGTAGACTCTGCAGTTTAGACAAGAAGGATGCACAAGCAGCATAAAGTTGGTTTGATCACATTCATAAACAAGCAGAGAAGAACTAATCACAAAGACTTTCAAAATTGTCTATTTGCTTGTTTTCTCTCTCAGATAGAACCAAAGAAGATAACTCAGGCTTTGGATGAAGAAAGATGGGTAGAAGCTATGCAAGAAGAGCTTCTCTAGTTCAAACAATTAAATGTTTGGACACTAGTGGATTTACCTTATGGTAAGAAGGCCATTGGCACTAAGTGGGTCTTCAGAAACAAAAAGGATCAGAGAGGGATTGTGGTTAGAAATAAAGCTAGACTGGTAGCACAGGGTTTTAGATAAGAAGAAGGCATAGACTATGATGAGGTTTTTGCTCCTGTTGCTAGGATTGAAGAAATAAGGTTATTTTTTGCCTATGCATCATATAAGGACTTCACTGTGTATCAGATGGATGTAAAGAGTGCCTTTTTGTATGGAACTATAGAAGAGGAGGTTTATGTTTGTCAACCTTCAGGTTTTGTGGATCCAGCATTTCCAGATAAAGTATACAAGGTAAAGAAAGCTCTATATGGTCTTCATCAAGCTCCTAGAGCTTGGTATGAGACTTTATCTACCTACTTAATTGAGAATGGATTTAGAAGAGGGATAATTGATAAGACTTTATTCATCAAGAAGATCAAGAATGACATTCTACTTGTTCAAGTATATGTAGATGACATCATTTTTGGATCAACAAATAAGTCTTTGAGTATTGAATTTAAGCAGCTTATGCATAAAAGATTTCAGATGAGCTCTATGAGGGAACTCACTTTCTTTTTAGGGCTGCAAGTTGAGCAGAGAGTAGATGGTATATTTCTTAATCAAGACAAATATGTTTATGACATCTTGAAGAATTTTAGGTATTCAAGTATGAAGACTACAAGCACTCAAATAGAGACACACGAGCCATTGACAAAGGATGAAAATGGAACAGATGTTGATGTTCATTTATATAGGTCCATGATTGGATCATTGATGTACTTAACATCTTTCAGGCCAGACATTATGTTTGTTGTGTGTGCATGCTCAAGATTTCAAGTTCAACCAAAAGCTTCTCATATGCATGCAGTAAAGAGAATTTTTAGATATCTTAAGTGTCAACCTACTTTGGGCCTTTTGTATCCTAAGGATTCACCTTTGGAGTTGATAGCTTATTCTGACAGTGATTATGCAGGTGCAAGTCTTAATAGGAAATCCACAACAGGAGGTTGTCAGTTCCTAAGTTGTAGAATAGTCTCTTGGCAATGTAAGAAACAAACCATTGTGGCTAATTCTACAATTGAAGCAGAATATATTGCTGCTTCCAACTGTTGTGCACAGGTTCTTTGGCTCCAAAATCAATTACTTGATTATGGATACAACTTTATGAAGACTAAGATTCATGTGGATAATGAAAGTGCAATCTGTGTAGTGAAGAATCCTGTCTCTCATTCAAAGACCAAGCATATTGAAATAAGGTATCACTTCATAAGAGATTCCTATGAGAAAAGGTTGATTGAAATGGTCAAGATTCATATAGACTACAATGTTGCAGATCTACTTACTAAGGCCTTTGATGTGACCAGGTTTAAGTTTTTGATTGCAAGCATTGGTATGCTTAATCCTTAGAGCATGGATTAAGGGGAGGTTTGATGTGTATAAATGGTGTTTTAGTTAGTTAGAATAGTAGCAAGTTTGTTTATACTGCTGAACTTAGTTGATACTGTTGGGTAAAACTTTGTACTGCTAGTACAAAAGTTAGTGCTGCTAGGTTCAGTTAGTGCTGCTGTGTACATATGTATTGGTGTAGATGATAAATGCTATATTTGAAGGAAGGATATATGGGTTTAAGTGTATAAATGCAGCGGATTATACATTGTGGATGCTTAGATTGAAGTGCAAGAGTTGTCAAATGCCAGTTTGGTTAATACTGCCAGGCTAATACTTAGTACTGCTAGATTTGGTCAGTACTTCTCAAAAGATGTTTTCACGATGAATATGATGCTTGAACTGAGTTAATGATGCAGTGAAGATTGAATTTGAGGGTTCTAAATGGTTGCTAAAAAATTAGTGCTGCCAGGAAAAGTTAGTGCTGCCAGGCAAAAACTTTGTGTTGTTTGTTACCGTTAGTACTGTTTGGTAGCATAACTAACTTCCACTATTTAATTATAACCGTTGAGATATTTCCGCCAAGCAACTTGCATATAGGGGTCTATGAATTGGAAATTCTTGATCTTTCCTTCTATAATACTCTTTCCTTAAGATAACGATCAAGTTTATTCAGTCGGTCATCTCTAACCCTAAAGCAAACCTTTATAAAATCTTAATTACCTTTAGCATTCCCTCTTATTCACACAATCGATCCTAAACCCATAACCTTTTTCAATCTTTAATCACGAATATGGAGTTTGTTAATCAGCATAACATGGTCGCATGTTTAGTGAAGACAGATGTTAATGTCGATTTTCATCAGATAGTGGACTTCCTCTCTTCTAGTTATATTCATCATTCTCTCACTGTAAGTCCCATTATCTATGCTTCCTATATTGAACAGTTTTGGAACGCTGCTAGTTCCACAACAGTCAATGATGAGAAGCAAATTCATGCTACTGTAGATAGCAAGGCAGTAGTAGTAACAGAAGCATCCATAAGAAGTTCTCTTCTTTTTAATGATGCTGATGGTACTCCTTGCCTTACAAATGAGGAAATTTTTCAAAATCTTAAATTGATGGGGTATGAGGGAGACTTTAATAAGCTAACTTTTCAAAAAGCCCTCTTTTCTCCTCAATGGAAGTATCTGATACATACCATACTTCATTGCTTAAGCTCAAAATCAACCAGCTGGAATGAATTTTCAATAAATATTGCTTCAGCTGTCATCTGTTTAGCAACAAATGCTAAGTTTAACTTTTCTAAACTTATTTTTGATGGTATGTTGAGGAACTTGGATAATACTAAAAAGAAATTTCTTATGTATCCAAGATTTTTAACAGTGTTCTTGAATGATCAAATTGAGCTTGGTGAACCTTTCAATGATGTTTATCCTACACCAGCTCACACTCAAAAGGTTTTCTCAAACATGGCTAGAAAAAGTGCAAAGTTTTCAGGCAAAATCACTCCTCTCTTTGATAATATGTTGGTGCCACACCAAGCATCTGAGGGTGAAGGTTCAGAACAACCAACTGAATCCCAACCCACACCTTCTCCTGCTCACCCTAGTACAGAAGACCAACCCTCTGTACCTGAATCATCATCTACCCATGACACTACCCAAGACTCTAGGGACTCTTTAGAGGGCACACATGGGCATGATGGGGATCAAGTTCAGACACCCCATGATAGTCCTCTTTCAGGTGGTCAAACATCTGATAGAGCTGAGGGTGCCCTGAACCTACAGGAATTATTTGTGTTATGCACTAATCTGTCTAACAAGGTTCTTATTTTGGAGACTGCTAAGGAGGCTCAAGCTGCAGAAATTCTTAGGTTGAAGGAAAGAATCAAAAAGTTAAAGCAGAAGAGTAAGCCAGTCATCTCATACCACAGAGCCTATATGAGGAGTGTGCAGAGGTTATCCATAAAGAAGAGATTTGGAAAGAAGGAGTCTGTATCCAAACAGGGGAGGAAAAAGGCCAAACCTGAATCAACTTTGGATGACAGTACTACCTTTGATGATCTTGATATTGATCATGGCATGGACTACATGGAAACCGAGGAAGATGTAGGTGAGAGGAAAGAAAGTGATGAAACTAAGAAGGTTAACCTGACTGCTGATACTGAAAAAGTTATTGAAGACAAGGGCAGTGGTGAGAAAGGAGAAAGCACTGAAGAACTAGTTAGTACTGCTGTGCTTGAAACAGTTAGTGCTGCTAGGCCAAATGTTGTTGAGCCTGAAATTCTTCCTACAATATCAAGTATATTTGATGATGAAGATATCACCATGGCTCAAACTTTAATCAAGTTGAAGGAAGAGAAAGCCAAGGAAGTGAAAGCCAAGGAAAAAGGGGTGACAATTAAAGACACTGAAGATTTTGATAGACCAAGAACTACAACTGAAAGATCAGTCTTAACTTTGAAGCCACTTCCAAAGATTGATCCTAAAGACAAAGGCAAGAAAGTTCTTGAGGAAGAAGCTGCATCAGATGCAGAATCAGAAGGAGTAAATGAAGCTGAAAGAAAATTTGCTCAACTTGAAAGGGATGCAGAGATTGCAAGAAAACTTAATGAGGATATGCAAGCAAAATTAGAAAGAGAGAGAATTGAGCAAGAGGAAGCTACTAAGGCTGCATTGATAAGGGATTATGATGACATCCAGGCTAGAATTGAGACAGATAGAATTCTAGCTGCAAGACTTCAAGAGGAAGAAAGGGAAAGCTTCACTGTTGAACAAAGAGCCAAGTTCCTTCATGATACCATTGCTGCACAAAGAAGATTTCTTGCTCAACAAAGATCTGAAGCTATCAGGAACAGACCACCTACAAAAAATCAGTTAAGAAATCAAATGATGACTTACTTGAAGCATGTAGGAAACTTCAAACATGTTGATTTAAATAGAAAGAAATTTGAAGAAATTCAAACTTTGTATGAAAGACAGAAGAAGTTTGATCAAAGTTTTGTGCCTATTGGTTCTGTTGATGATGAGAAGATGATTGAGAAGATGAATAAGAAAGCAGCTGGTATAGATGAGGAACAGGTTATTAAAGAACCTGACAGTACTAAGGAAGAAAGTAAAGAAGAAGAAGGGACTAGAAAAAGAAAACTCAGCACAAGGAAAAAGATGAAGTCAAAAAAGGAAGGTACAGAAAAGACACTTCTGAGGGTGATAATGATGATGAGCTGAGATTATGTTTGACAATAGCTCCTGATGAAGACAAGGAGGTTGATTATGAAATACTTGATAAGAAGTATCCTATCATAGAATGGAAATCTGTTTGTCTTGGAACTAAACCACAGTTTGATGAAACCAAAGACTTAAAAGAAATTAATTTAAATATGGTGGTTAAAAGCAATGGACAAAAGAGATTCTTCAGTACTCTGATGAAAGAGCTTTCCATGTTTGATAGAGAGGATTTGAATGCTGTATACCAACTTGTGATGGACAGATATCAAAATGAGGTACCTGAAGGTTTTGATAGAGTACTTTGGGGAGACTTAATGTTAATGTTCAGTCCAAGTGATGAAGATGAATTCTAGAATTCACAGCAGGATTAGAAGATAGTGAGTTGGAAGCTACATGGTTCTTCAACGGTACATACTTTAATGACTGAGGCAGGAATAGTCATTCATATGCTTGTGGAGAAAAAGTATCCTTTGAAAAAGAATGTGCTATTACAAATGCCAGAATTAAAGTTGGAATCTGAAGAAGACATCACTATGGCATTAGAACTGATTAGATTTGTCAAGAAGTTGATTGTAGAGTTGGAACCTGATGGAGATGAGAAGGATGTTTGAGTGTTGGTTTTAAAACCACACAACAAATGGTCATCAGTTCACCATGCTTAACAGGCATAAGAACTGGCTAGTCCATAAGCAAACGGCTTGTGGTAAAGACTTCTCAAATCCGTTTATGGTTGACAATTTACCAAAAATTGTATGGTTTTCAACTCACCTTGCTTCACAGTAAAGAGTTGGCTAATCCAGGATCAAACAGTTCCTGGTAAAGACTAATCAAATCTGTTTAATAGCACTATAGTTTACTAAAAATTATAATGGTGTTTTCATGACATGTTATGGCAATTGAAGCATTGACTAGACTAAAAGCAAACGCTTATGTAAAGACAAATCAAAATCTGTTGAAAGTTGATAGTTACTAAAAACTATAAGGTTCTTCAATTCCCCTTGGTTGTAATACCAATAGAAATGGTTATCCCAGAGAGAAACGCTACTGGTAAAAGGAATATTAAATCTGTCATGGCTGGTATTTTGTCAAAAATCATATAAAGACCAACTTTAGTTGGATTTGCTGTGTTGCAGACCTCACTCCAATACGGCGGTTCGACTTATTTTCAGAGACTAGAAAATAGAGACTCAAAAACGAGTTTTCAAGGTGACTTGAATCCTATTTCCTATATCCATATACACAAAGGTTGATTTTTTGAAGAGACGAAGAGCAGCCAAGGTCAAGCATCAATACTAATTCCATAGAAGACACCGTGTAATTTCTATACTCTTGTAATCATTCGATTGTTGGTGTCATTTGTTTAACTCGGTTAGTTTACCTTGGTCGTCTGATTACCTGTATTATTACAATGGTTACGGGCTAATTACCCTTGTATATAGCCATTTTAATGAAGTTTCAAAGTTTTGGTTTGTTTAAATCATGATCCGCTTACTTTATCGTTGATTTGTTTAATAATGCTTATCATTTCAGTACTTGTTTAAGTGCTTGGAATAGCGAACCATCATTCAACTGTCTAGTGATAATGACCAATTGACCTAGATATGGATGGCACCTCCATAATCGGCAGTCTTATATATCTGGACCAATAGGATCACAAATAATGTCCTATCTTTACAGATTGCTTAAGGGAATAAGTTATACTAGCAGGTGACCTTTTATAGCGTTTTTTTTTCTTTTGGTAAAGACTCAAATAGTAGACTACCAGTATATAAAATTCCGTCAAGCAGTAAGTGGGTAAAGTCCCGATGGGCTAGGGTTTAACAAGATCACCATTGCTTTAATCCCTAAGATAGATTATAATTAAACTAAAAGGATACTTTATGCGGATGCGTTAATTGTGACATGATTCAACGTGTCTAGGTCTTAGAAAGAAGTACCGCCTAAGTCTTAAGAATGATATGCCGCCTAGAAATAAGCACTCATTGCACTAAACAAACAAACCAGCGTTTAATCGGATTTAATATGGCTAATACAGTTTTCTATCATTAGTGCTGTTAGCGTATAGTTAGTACTGTCAGTACAATGTTAGTACTGCTAGTATTGTTAGTGTTGTTAGTTAAGAGTTTGTACTGTTAGTATAATATAGTTAGTACTGCTTATGTGATATGCATGAGTTATATTAGGAATAGATATGCATGATCACTTAACGCGTTTTGTAATCCTATTAGGGTTTTCTTTGTGTATAAAAGGAACTCATACGGCATAGTTAGGGATATCAATCTAGTAATAGCTGTTAGGCAAAATATATAGTTGTTTTGTGATTTATTCAATATAGTGAAGGTTTTGTGAAAGCTTTTGTTTTACTGTTTCATTGATCTTATTGTTCTTATGAGTATATAAAGATTAATTCCGCATAATCTTTATATATATATATATATATATTAGGTTTCTGTTCTAGTTGTTTTAGATTTATCTAAGATAACTAAAGCCTTAACAAGCTAGTCAATATCTAAAAGGGGATCAACATCTCAGACTGAAAACCCCCTTTTCCTGTTAGAATTAGGATTAGACTGACATAGGTTTAGCATTTTAGATTAGAATTAACATAGATTAGATAACCTAGATATTAATTAAATTGATAGATTAACGGTCGCTTTTAATGTTCGGAACACCCTGACTACCACGAAACTAATACCGATCGGGGTACACTGCCCGTTAAGGGTGTTTTTTTGTTTAGTCGGCAAAATATAAATTTAAAACTTGAATCATAAAAATAAACACCACACAACGAAACATAAATTACTCTTTGTCCTAAACCCTTGGTTTTACTCAAGTGGGGGGATTATGCAATCTTATATAATCATTCTGACGTACGAGGCCCATGGTATATCTTTTAGCACCCTGCTAGTTAACGACTTTAGAAAAGTACACTAATCCCCTATTCTTTAGCTTTATTCGGAGTTGGGAAATGAGCAGTCACATGTGACTAACCCGTCATAAACGGGTGTGTATGGTGTGGTCCCTGTTAACGCCCTTCGGAATATTGTCAACGATAGATTGGATAAAAAGAGTAATCCAACCCATTAAGCCTATTAACCCAGTTTACCTTTTTGAAGTTGTTACTCCTTAGATCTAGTGGTGGAGATGTGTATCCTTGCCAAGCATATGATAGAAAACTAATCACAACCGAGCAATTGAGCGTACATATTAAATGTCACCACCTAGACATCACTATGGCATTAGAACTGATTAGATTTGTCAAGAAGTTGATTGTAGAGTTGGAACCTGATGGAGATGAGAAGGATGTTTGAGTGTTGGTTTCAAAACCACACAACAAATGGTCATCAGTTCACCATGCTTAACAGGCATAAGAACTGGCTAGTCCATAAGCAAACGGCTTGTGGTAAAGACTTCTCAAATCCGTTTATGGTTGACAATTTACCAAAAATTGTATGGTTTTCAACTCACCTTGCTTCACAGTAAAGAGTTGGCTAATCCAGGATCAAACAGTTCCTGGTAAAGACTAATCAAATCTGTTGATAGCTGATAGTTTACTAAAAACTATATGGTTATCAATGCACCATGTTATGGCAATGAAGCATTGACTAGTCCAAAAGCAAACGGCTTTTGGTAAAGACAAATCAAATCTGTTGATAGTTGATAGTTTACTAAAAACTATAAGGTTCTCAATTCACCTTGTTGTTTACAATGAAGAATTGGTTATCCCAGAGCAAACGGCTACTGGTAAAGGAATATTAAATCTGTTCATGGCTGGTAGTTTGTCAAAAACTATAAAGCCAACTTAGTTGGATTTGCTGTGTTGCTGACCTCACTCAATACGGCGTATCGACTTATTTTCAGAGACTATAAATAGAAGACTCAAAAACGAGTTTTCAGTGTGCTTAATCATATTCTTTATACCATATACACAAAGGTTGATTTTTTGAAGAGACGAAGAGCAGCCAAGGTCAAGCATCAATACTAATTCCATAGAAGACACCGTGTAATTTCTATACTCTTGTAATCATTCGATTGTTGGTGTCATTTGTTTAACTCGGTTAGTTTACCTTGGTCGTCTGATTACTTGTATTATTACAATGGTTATGGGCTAATACCCTTGGGTATTAGCCATTTTAATGAAGTTTCAATGTTTGTTTTGTTTAAATCCCGATTGCTTAATTTATCGTTGATTGTTTAATTATGCCTATCATTTCATACTTGTTTATGTGCTTGAATATGCGAACCATCATTCAACTGGGTCTAGTGATAATGACCAAGTGATCTAGATACTGGGATGGCTCTCCATATCGCGTCTTATATATCTGGACCAATAGGATCACAAATAATGTCCTATCTTTACAGATTGCTTAAGGGAATAAGTTATACTAGCAGGTGACCTTTTATAGCGTTCTTTTTCTTTTGGTAAAGACTCGGACAGTGGACTACCAGTATATAAAATGCCGTCAAGCAGTAAGTGGGTAAAGTCCCGATGGGCTAGGGTTTAACAAGATCACCATTGCTTTAATCCCTAAGATAGATTATAATTAAACTAAAAGGATGCTTTATGCGGATGCGTTAATTGTGACAGGATTCAACGTGTCTAGGTCTTAGGAAGAAGTACCGCCTAAGTCTTAAGAATGATATGCCGCCTAGAAATAAGCACTCATTGCACTAAACAAACAAACCAGCGTTTAATCGGATTTAATATGGCTAATACAGTTTTCTATCATTTGGCTTGACCGCTCTTTTATCTTCTTGTGTGATTATTGTGTATTGGATTGATTTTAGTTACCACCAAACTCGTGCCAGTCTCT
>BQNB010065460.1:0-34932 GCA_026074375.1 Tanacetum coccineum
CCTACCAACATGCACAGGCGAAATACTAGGAAAACCTAATATTTGGCTTACCTATAAAAAGGGGGTACTCTGACACCCCACAAGGTATGGTTTTCTGATCACATCTTACACACATATACTCTAACATTCTCTGACAAACATGTTTACTTACTCTCACGCCGGAGTCCAATCGTGGGGTCTGTCCCCACGTTAAGACTAACAGTTTACTTTTTATTATGCAGGGAATCAATCTCATTACTTGGTTTAGTATAATATCTCACCCATTGGCCTAGTCTAATAATCATCCAGATCCATCTTTTCAACCCATCACATATTTTGTACTAACAAGTATTAATCTGTGCTTTGCTACTACTTTGAATAAGTCTGTTGAACCTTCTTGTCTATCTGAAGCTATGTCTGATCCTAATTAGATTGAAGCCATGAATAATGAAATTGAAGCTCTTAATAGAAATAATACCTGGACTATTTGTGATTTATCTATTGGTACAAAACCCATAGGAAGTAAATGGATATGGAAAATTAAGTATAAAGCTTCAGGTTAGATTGAGAGATATAAAGTTAGACTTGTAGCTAAAGACTTTGGTCAAAGAGAAGGTTTGAATTATGATGAAACATTCAGTCCTGTGGTTAAGATGGTAAATGTTAGATGCTTAATTGGTCATGCTGTTGTGAATAATTGGCCTTTATACCAATTAGATGTTAACAATGCCTTCTTGTATGGTGCTCTTGTGGAGGATGTATACATGACTTGGCCTGATGAATATAATAATGAGGATAAGTCTAAAGTTTGTAAGTTGAATAAGTCTTTATATGGCTTAAAGCAAACCCCAAAACAGTGAATGCCAAACTTACCACTACCTTGGCTGATCATGGCTTTGAACAGTCTAAATTTGATTATTCTTTATACACTAAACATAATGGTGAAATTTTTATTGCTTTGCTTGTATATGTTGATGATATTGTTATATATGGAAATAATGATGTTGGAATTAAAGAGTTTAAATTGTTTTTGAGCACTAAGTTTCTGATTAAGGACTTAGGTGTTTTGAAGTATTTCTTGGGGATTGAGGTTATTAAGAATTACCTATGTCTGTGTATGTCTCAGAGAAAATATTGTCTTGAATTATTGCATGAATATGGTTTGCTGGCTGCTAAACCAGTTGATATTCCTCTTCTTGAAAACACAATTATAAGTTTTGAAGATACCAAAGATGACAAGTATCTTTCTGATTTCACTACTTATAAAAAATTAGTGGGAACATTGATATACTTAACTAATACCAGACCTGGTCTTAGTCAACATATGCATAGTCCTTTACAATCACATTTTAAGGCAGCTTTGAGAGTTTTGAGATATCTCAATGGTTCTCCAAGTTGTGGAGTTCAATTTTATAAACATTCTGATTTAAAGCTTAAGGCATATGCTGATGCAGACTAGGCTAAATGTCCTAAAACAAGAAGGTCTGTTACTGGTTTCTGTATGTTTTTGAGTAAAACTCGTGTGTCATGAAAAAGTAAAAAACAAGCTACTATATCTAAAAGCTCTTCTAAAGTTGAATACAGAAGTATGTCTCCTGCTTCTTGTGAAGTTGTTTGGCTGGGTAATTTGTTGCACAATATTGGCTTGAAAAACTTGTATCCTGTTGACTTGTATTGTGACAATTCTTCAGCAATTCAGATTGCTGCTAATCCAGTATTTCATGAGAGAACAAAACATTTTGAACTTGATGTTCATTTTGTTAGAGAAAATGTTTTAGCTGGCATTATCAAAACTGTGAAAGTTAGTTATGATCTGCAAACTGCAAATATATTCACCAAGTGTCTTGGAGTTGTTCAACAAAGATTATGTTGCAAAAATCTTGGTATGTTAGATATTTTTGCAGGAGAGTTTGTTAGTAAAGATTCAGGGAGGAAGAAGCATTATTCAAGAAAAAGAAATGGTCAAGCTCATCAGCTTGAGGGGGGATGTTAGAATGTGTAGGCTTATGGTCTTGAATACTACACGGGTCAGAAGTGTTACATTGTCAAAGTTGTTTAGCTGGATGATGAAGTTTTAGCTGGATATGTCAAGATTTGAAGTCAATGGGCCTTTGGGTAATATTAGCCTATATAAGCTAATATCCCTTCTAGGGTTTCATATTAGTCTGTTTATCTCTTTTGTATTCTCTCTCAGTTTTTCATCTTCTCCATTCGTTTAGTATTTTCATTGTTTGTTATCATTTTGATAACTTTGTCTTAGTCTTGTAATTAAGATCAATCTCAATTGATCTTGAGTTCTGAGTGTTCTTAGTGGTTTGTAGTGAGGTAGTTTGGGATCCACCTAGTGGGGACTAATCATTGTCTTTTGTATTCTTCTGGCTATAACCCATTTGGAGAGTAGTCTTCTTGTAATTCATTAATTAATAAAAGAGCACAAGGGGATGTTGGTTAAGTGCAAGATTATTGTTCTTGGGTTAGATTTGATATTGATTACAAATTTAGTTTAATTGTAACTAGGGATGGCAAAAAAACCCGAACTCGGCGACGAAACCCGAAACCCAAAATAATTGGGGCGGGCGGGGCATGCTTATCGGGTTACGGGGCGGGTTTGGGGCTTAAACGGGGATTTTTAATTGGGTTTGGGGCGAAAGTGGAGAATAACATCCCCGCCCCGCCCCGCCCGATTAATATATACACATATAAAAATATATGTATATTTATATAGTATTTTGTTACTATTTACGTAATAAAAAGTACTTCTCTAATATTGTTACTTTTTTTATCTTTGTAATATTGCAAAATTGTTATTATAGAAACTTGTTTAATGTCATATTTTTAAGGTGTAACTTTTTATAGTGTAATTTATCATTATACATGTATGATATTATCGTGAAAACTTAATAAACCTTGTTTGTAATTGATTATTAATAAGTTTTTAATTCTTCAAGTTATTGTTAACAGTCTAAAAACAATAATTAATGTGAAATGGTGCGGCTTTGGTCGAGAATTGCACACAAAAAGGACACCCCGATAAGATCCCCGATTAGTACGGGGCGGGTTTGGGGGAGCATCACGCCCCAACGGGGCGCCCCGATTAAATCCCCGACGGGGATCGGGGCAGGTTTGGGGAGAACTTTAGTATGCGGGTTTGGGGATGGGAATGGTCGCCCCGCCCCAAACCCGCCCCGTTGCCATCCCTAATTGTAACACAGTCTCAGGATCTTCTCAGGAAAATCTGAGAAAATTTTAAGGGGCGTTTGGTTCGTATATTTTGGAAAGATTGTAATCAGAATTTTTTTCGATTCTTTTTTTTGCTTTCCTCTGCTTTAATATTGTCACAGAATCATGTCTAAGACATGAGTTTTATGTGGGTCTACGTACAACATGATATGTACAATCGTTACGGAATCCAATTGCTTTCAAATTCAAGTCTGAAAAGATTTTGAACTTTACCTTTTTTGTGTATACATATGATTTGTGCTTTACCAAACTAACACCACCTAATATTCCATGTCATTCATATGTTGTTTTTAAACACGCCCATTGCACAAATTTGCATATACAAATGTACGTTTAATGTACTTCTATGCAATGTCATGAAATCTTAAAAACATTTTTAGCCATTTACCTCAGCACGATCTCACACGATTTTCTATTATTGACGAAATAATTACTCTATTATACAATCACCGACCCCGTATTCATAAATTTATTTTTATCTTAAAAATACTAAACACATAACATAAATCTAAAAAAACAAATGTTATAACATAAATGTGTTGTTAGCAATGTTTTAAATTCAGGTTAACTCGGCCAGTTGAATCATGAACTGGCTCAGAGACCGGGTTGGATGTGACCGGGTTTTTGCTTGTTTGAGAATGGTATTTGACCGCTGGTTTTTTGTTGACCTGGTTTGATAAACCCGGCCGTGTCGTGACTTTTAAAAAAAATTATAACAAAAACTTTCTTTTTCATAATTTTTTCTAAGTTCAATTGACAAATTAAAGTTGTGATAACTCTTAGTTAAAAAATAACTTAAAACACCAATTACTATTGTTTTATTATAGTTTATTAACGTAAAATCATAAGTTGATTGTTTTTGCAAATGTTTGCTATAATTTTATAGACATGGAACTTAAAAATTAAAGCTTACTAGTAATAACTTAATATATTTCATAAGTTAATTTGAACGTAAGATACATTATATGATCATACAACACTATATACTAAACATATGAAAACAAATGTGCATAAGTATAGAACCGGTTTGACCTGACGGTTTAACCGGTTGAACCAGTGACCCGATGAACCAGTGACCTAGTGAACCAGTTATTAAATCGAGTCAATTAAAAAACCTGATTTTAAACATTAATCGTTAGTCTAATGGTTATCATCTTGAGTACTTTAAAATGAGGTCAAGTGGTCAATCCTATTTCACTTATACTAAGTCTTCAATCTATTAGTATAATGCATGAAACAAACTAAAAAAGTTTAGTAATGTGGTAGTTATGTTATATACATGACCAACAAATATATATAAATGAGGTTTTTTTACCCGCGCTTCGCTGCGGAGCGTCAGATTTTACGTTAATTTATGTTAGATGGAGAAATTTAAATGGTTTCTAATTTCCAAGAGAGTGTAGTAATCGTTTTGTGCAAACAAAGATCAGAAAGTCGGAGCTATAACCGACGAATGATTAACAGAAATAGTAGTATGACAAAAATTGTATCTGCGTGTTCATCATGTAGAGGCACACAAAAAATCGTAGAGAATCTTATTGAAGTTCTTGGCCTGCTCAGTCTTCTTCGTCACTTCCAATGATGCTTTCTCTTCTTCGTCACTTCTAATGATGCTTTCTTTCATACTGCACAATACTTTCAATAATACTCATTATGCACTTCTATTTCCTGAACTGTATTTTCACATTCTATTTTAGCTGCAACTTTTCAATTCGGAAACTTGGTTAGCCATTGAGCCTTAGGATATTGCTAAGCTGATTGAAATGGCACTTGTTGATGTTGCTACCATCTTAAGACTATCTCGCTATTCACTTGTTAAAATGACACTTGTTGATGTATAAGTCACAAGATCTCTATAAATCGGATAGACCAGAACATCTTCATCATTCATAAGTACAACTTTATGCAACTACGGTACCTAGAAACCCAAATCACAGAATTAGTTTCGCCACTAAATAACACAAAATATTTCATAAATAAATAACAACTTATATAACTCCAGTTTCAATACCCTAAACATCTTAAAATCTGGACATGATTGATAAAATTCAAAAAGTGTAATTAAAACTGCACTACACATGAACAAATTACAAATGTATTACTAAAATCAAAGGCCCAAACCCCCTTTATGATTCATTCAACACAGTCATATATGCAGCATTGATTACTATCATGACTATGGCAACTTTTCTCGCAAACTGTTATAGAGACAATATTCACGCACTCTTTCCGACTAAAATGAAACTACTCTAGTCCCTAATAACATGGATGTTGTCTCTATGCTAGCAGAATATGTGTCGTATACACGACATATCCAAAAAGCTACTATCAACTTACAACTGTATATTACTTGTTTATACTTGATATGTATAATTTCATCACATAAGAGGACATTGGCTATAATGAGCTATATATTGCGAGCAGGTTATGTATGATAAATGTTTAATTTTGGTTCAGTTTGATGATATATTCGAATTCTCCTTTGTAATGAAAAATCTTGACAAATTAGGTTAGAGTATGAAGAATCTAGTGCAAACCGAGAACTCGACTAATAGAGTCAATATAAGATCACGTAATTCGATTATACGTTTCTATGTAATTGCATATACTAATTCAGTGCAAACTGAGAACTTGACTAATATAA
Source organism: Tanacetum coccineum (assembly GCA_026074375.1). NCBI lineage: Eukaryota > Viridiplantae > Streptophyta > Magnoliopsida > Asterales > Asteraceae > Tanacetum > Tanacetum coccineum. Next base: position 5,864 of record BQNB010065460.1, read on the forward strand.
TTAACATTTCTTAAACAAAATTTTCACAGTAACATGCTATGTTTTAAAGAAAGTAATCATGAAAAGTTGGAACACTCTTGAAGGATACTGCTAACCTTGGAATCATTAGCATACATAATAATTATACTAGGCAAACTCATGGGAAAAGGATTGAGCTGAAGGCCAATAATAAAAGGATCTATTGAGAACACGATACCAGCTGCACTCAAATTCCTAGTTGTCTACACATCGGTATCTATAGTTGATTGCCCGAGCACATATTTTATAGAGTAGCTACGTATTAAAAGATTCTCTTGAGCAACGGTCTGATGCAAGCTACTGGCGTGTTGGCATTCGTTCACATAATCATCATCTTAACCATTCAGTGCGTCTGTTACAGAGACTAAAGTGTAACCTTTATCTGTTCTTGCTGTGAAAATTAAAGGAGGGTGAAATTATTAATTCTAATTTGCAGCCCCATCTAGTTAACTAAAATTTACAAATGCTAAACAGAGATGAAACACGTTTATTACAACTTCAAGCATAGGATAGGATGAGTATGAAGTGGGGTCTGTTACCATGCCTGGATTCACCCCAACAGATAGCAAAGATACCACAGACTTTCACCTACAAATAGAGATTTAATTAATTCGAATGTGTACCAAAAGCATGTTTTAGGGGGTGTTTGGGTTAGCTTATGCAAAAATGCTTATGCCACTTAGCTTATAAGCTCATTTCATATATAATGTCTCTAAAAAGAAAACCATACCCACTATCGTTGCATCAATGGCATCCTGTTTTCTGATTCTTGATGCTCCTGGTGAAGAGGCATGTGCCTGCAACATATTCATATAGAAGGTCATTATCTTATGTAATAGAGCATAAACAATTTCTTATATCGGGGTGATCAAACCTTGAACAGATAAAAAAGAAACAAATAGCATTGCTCTGTTTGGATATAAAACTACAACCTTTTGGTTGCCTACTTTTTTTATAAAGTTTAAGAAGAAAACTGTTCATGTCAAGCAAGCATTAGTACAATACTACTTTTGTAAAATCTTATTGTTTGGCGTAAGATTATTATCACACACATCTTGTGGCTTATAATAAATAAGCTGATAAGCTGCTAGTGGTTGGTGAGAGTTTGCACTAACTAATAAGCTAAGATGTTTTGAATGGATTATTCTTGTAAAATAAGCAAAATCCCGATAATCTTAAACCCTCTCGGTAAGCCACAAATGAGGAACTTATGTAAATCCCTCTAAGTATGTTCAAAAGCCCAAGCTACAAAGTTTTCCAAACACTAATTGGGCTTATTTTTCCTATATAATAAGTCCCCATATAAGCTTAATCAAACACCCCTCCATAAATTAAAGCAAAAAACCAAAAACTCATAAAATCTTCTTCATCACTAATCCTAAGTTCCAAACACACCTAAATCTAAATCTCCACAAAACCTTAATATCAAAAAACTATAATATCTAAACTTTATACCAAATTCTAAGGATTTAAATTACAATATAAACAATAAAGATAAAAAAATCACATCCAAAACAAATAATTATAAGCACATGAAAGTTACAAAAATGAGATGAATGCAAAAGTATAAATTAGGCTAAGGGAGCTTAAGTATCGAAAAAAGTGTACATCCGCCATGGCTGCAATCCTAATAATTTGCCTCGCTAAGACGCGGGCATTCACAACTTTAATCGAACCTACTCGGATTCATCACATCTTCTTATAGTCAATATCTCCATTATTCTCATCTCATTAAAAGGTAATAGGAGTCCACATAAATAGCTTATGAGCCTATTTGATACGCTTAAATATGAAAGTTACAAATTCTAAGCAGATGCGAAAACAACAATATCAACACCAAAAGAAGGGTTAACCAGCCATGGCTGTAAATGTAGTAACTTGCCCCGCCAAGATGCGGATAACCTCAACTTTATACGTTTGCTCGCCATACTATGCCAAATCGATGGTTTCACTTTGTCACCAACACCAGCCGATTACGCTAGTATGTTACGAGGTTGCGAGGCTCAGACTCGCAACTGCAACCACCATTTAGATGTGGATGCCTCGCTAAGATACAGGCAACTGTGAACACAATGCGGAAGAATATCATTATTGCCATCGTCTTTGTATACCAAAGGGGCTAAATACAACCGGGTAAAAAAAATTTCCATTTACAGACGCGTAACAGATGTTATACCATCACATAATCACTATAGTAAAGAAATATCTTCCAGAGTTTACTATAGCAACAGTGAGAGAAAAAGTATGATGAATAACCCGCAGGTAAAGAGAATGGTTAACTCGCCATGGCTGCAAATCTAATAACTTGCCCCGCCAAGATCTCCACACACTGATTATAACGACAAGTTAACTTAGTTAATAATGCTACCAACCAAAATACCTTCTATCATTCCCGAGCTAAGAATTCGCAGCTAAAGAGAAGGGTCAACCCGTCATGGCTGTAAATCTAATAATTTGCCTCGCCAATATATAGATAACCTCGACTCTACACACTCTGTTTATTGTTACAGGTAAACCTATTCTTGTCTCAAATTATTTTTAACAACAACATGTCAAAAAATCTACCACCATCAACGACAATAATATTACCATAAACAGGTAAAGTGAGTTTTCTCCTAATTTATCACCCAAAACAACAACACTTTAAGCAACCATTAAATAAATTCATTCTTTGTCACACATACAAATTACAAAAAATAGAAACTACAAAACCCTAACCATAGTAACCTTAATTAAGACAACTAAACAACACAAACTTCAACCAAAATTAGAAACTTACTAACCCCAAAAGTAAAGAATACCATTCAACAACCAAACCCGATAATGTGAAGCAGAAAACATAAATCCGTAGCACAAAACCCCACCACAAAACTACTGTATGAAACCAACATCATAGAACAAGAGAGGTAGTGATAACATCAAATAATGTCACTTTTATAACATCATTTATCCTATGTAAATTACCCATTTTGTATAATTATTTCAAGAATTGATACTTAATCGTTTATATTTGAGATTTGCAATAATTATGGAGTACTTTGTGAATATTAGCTAAAAGGCACGCGTTCTGGAGCTTAAACAAAGAAATATGAAGAATACTGTTCTAACATTCTATACGCCGTATCCATCAAGGAAGATACGGCATATCTGTGCCTACACTTCACAAGAAACCATAAAGATTTAAAGAGTTATACACCGTATCCAAAAAACCAACATATGCCGTATCCTATATTGAGAAATTAAAGATTCTGAAAGATATTGAACGTGGTCCCTAATCCAAGAAAACCCCCAATACACCGTATTGACCTTGACCAATACGGCGTATCAAAGAAATTCCAGACACTATAAATAGAAGACCTAAAAACGAGTTTTAAGTGTGCTTGATCATATTTACGATACCATTACCACAAAAGTTGATTTTCAAAAAAGAAGCGAAAAGAAGGTCTCGCAACGCGCTTAATTCCATAGAAAACACCTTGTCATTCTCATACTCTTAATAATCGTTCAATTTTTGGTATCATACGTTTAACCCGGTTAGTTTACCTTGGTTGATTTGATTATTATTTTGTATTTATTAAAATGGTTATCGGCTAATACCTTTAGGTATTAGCCATGTTTATGAAGATTTAAATGTTTGGTTTTGTTTATATCGATTGCAAGCTTATTTGTTGTGTGTTGTTTATGTTTATCACATGGTATTTGTTTATGTTTAATTATGCGATTTAATTTATTATTCAACTAGATCTAGTAAGACAGATCAAGTAATCTAGATTCTGGGATAAAACTCGCATATTGTTATATGGAATTGGAATCATAGGACTACAAATTTAAGCCCCTAGTGTTTTCCCTGGTTATAGAGAATGATAGGCTAAGTGGTGACTTAGGTTAAGACTACAAATACTTTTTGCGACCTTGCTTGGATTCACTTCGGACAGTAGATTACCAATACATATAACTAGATTGAATATAAGTGGATAAAGTCTCGATGGGTTCATACAATATTCACCAATGTTGTCCTCTAAGATAGATTATTAACACACAAGATTGCTTTATGCGGATGCGTCAACGTGTCTAGGTTTTAGGAAGAAGTACCGTCTAAATCTAGGAATGATATATCTTGCAACAATAGGATAATCATAGCACAATAAACAAACCTGCGTTTTAATTAGATTAATCATGGTTAATACCGTTTCCTTAAAATTGGCTTGACCGCTCTTCTATCTTTTGATTATCATTTTGCGTGTGTTTTGCTAGCGGAAGTAGATTTAAATCACCACAAACCCCATGCCAGTCTCTCAGACTAAAAACCCCCTTTTACCGTTAGAATTAGGTTTAGCATATGGTTAACATATAATTAACTTAAAACTAACATAGATAACTAAAATACTGATAGACTTAAGAATTAACGCTCTCGCTCTTAGTGATCAACACCCTACTTACCAACGAAGCTACATCCGATCGGGTACTGCCCGTTAGTGTTTTTTTTAGGTATAGTCGGCTAAATATAAATGTAAAACTTAATAAATAAAAATACCTACACTCAACGACACATCAAGTTTTTGGTGCCGCTGCCAGGGAATGAATTTTGTAATTTTTATTTTTATTAGTATTTTGTTTTTAACCTAGATTAACGTAATTTAGATTAGTGTAAAATTCTGTATTATTTTAGTTTTTGTTTGTTCGTGTGTTTTTTCTTTCTGTTTTATTTTTATTTTTTGTACACTGTTCTGGTTGAATAATCGATACGACATATTCACCAAGTTGAATACGGCGTATAAGCTTTTTCACACCAATACAGCGTACTCTATTCAACAGATCCATATGGCGTATTCAAATCCATTGAATACTACGTATCGATCATCTGATATAGCAACAGACTCTAATTTTTGTATTCCATTTTCGTATTTAGTTTTTTATATTTTCTTTCCTCGAGCATACCCTACTGATTGTTTATCCTCTGTTTCAGGCAGTGCTTGACAAGGAGTTCGAACAAAGAACTCGTCCAACCTTTCAAAAACCCTGAACGAGTGTTCCGATCATCAAGGAAGCTCTCCAAGACACGAAGTCTTGACTATTTGAGTTCACCTGAATTCAACTTTATTTTTGATCTCGAAGATCAGTTTGAAAAAGAGGAAGCAGATACTATGGGGGAACCAACTATGGAGGAATACATGACTAAGACCCAAGATGGCTATGGGTCAGGAATTGCCAGGCCTAAGATCGATGAAAAGGCCCAATTTGAGCTAAAGGGTCAATTTCTCAAAGAACTACGTGACAACACTTCAGCGGTTTAGATCATGAAGATGCGAACGAACATATTAAGAAAGTTCTTGAGATTGTTGATCTATTCCATATCCCTAACATAACTCAAGATCAGGTAATGCTTCGAGCTTTCCCTATGTCACTTACTAGAGCCGCGAGTCATTGGCCAAGGAATGAACCATCTGGTTCAATTATGACTTGGGAAGCCCTGAAGAAGAAATTTTTGAGTAAATATTGTCCACCTGCCCGAACAGCTAAAAAGACGGAGGAGATTAATAACTTTCAACAACAACCTGATGGAACTCTTTACCAAGCTTGGGAAAGATTTAAAGAACTTTTGATGAGATGTACTCAACACTACTTAACGGATATGCAAGAGGTGATCTTATTTTATAAAGGATTGGTGATGCCTACTAGACAAATTCTTGATTCCAAGGGTGCCATACCAACTATGACAGCTGCCGACGCAAAGGTAGCCATCTAAGAGATGGCCAAACATTCTCAAAAATGGCACGATGGAACATCTACTAGGACTAGAAGTAATAACACTTTTGATGGATTTGTAACATCCCGCTTCGAGAAAGACACCAAGAGTAACGTTATGGTGTCATATCAGAACATATAAACGCAAGCGAAAGACTTTATAAATTTAAAATACCAAGTCATGAAACAAAATGACCTCCAAAAGTATTAAATTCCAAAAAAGTCTAGATGAAAGAAATCTTCAAGCGAAAGGGTCTTAAATATAAATCCAAAACAATAGGAAAACTATTAAGGGTTGGTCTTCTAGAAGCTTCCTACTCTCAACACTCAAATCCCAGCTTCCCGCTTAGTACCTGCCGCAGGAAAAGAAAATGCGGCTGAGCTAACGCTCAGTGAATAGATATAATAACGACAACGGTAATAAGATAAAAGAATGAATGAAACGGATCACAAGAATCTGCTAAACAAATGTCATGAAACAATAAGCGATAATTAAGAATTAAGGATAACAAAGGAGTGCCCACGAGCTCGAAACAAAAGTCTAAAGCATGCCACACGCTTAGACTACATAATCCAACATATATCGTATCATATTATATCATATAAAATTGTACATGGGAGCTGCAGACTCGAGATGTACCCTACAAAATGTGAAATGGGGTGTATTGCACACACACAACCATTCACCTGAACTGAACGAAACAAAGTACCTAGGATGCATCCATACGCTCCCTGCAGAACAAAGTCATATCCATATACACAAGCACTATGGCGAGTGTACGAACATATATAATCAAATCATAATTAGTGCACATACAAAAGGGAATGTCGTGGACTAATCACACCACCACATATAGTGTCATGCCATTGGTGCATCAATGACATGGTCATGGTACCTCCATGACTAGATACAAATAGCTCGGGCAAAGAGATAGGCAAAAGATAACAATGATCAAGTTTCAAATAATCCAAATATGGAAACGAATCTAGTAACATATTCCAAACAAGAACCAACAATTCATACGAACGAATATCAAATCAAACGGATTGTCAACCTCAAATGAGTCATGATTACGGATAGCAACTCAAAGGAATATCAAACGAATATCGAATAGATCAAGTAGCCAAACAAAAGAGAATGAAGTGTCCTTACTAAAAGGACGGAATATCTTTGTACGAATAACGAAATAGACTAAAGAACCCATAAATCGTAACAATTGTAAATAGAGGTATGTATCAAGAATATTTGTACCTTAACGAATAAGCAATCGGAGAGAAATGAACACAAAAGCAAGAGATCACAACACCTTCCCCGAATCTACAAGAACCATGATTACCATATATTACATACCCTTTTTAAATAGTTTTATGTCACACCCCCAAAATATCATAGTATAATGGCAACCGGGGGCGTGTGACTTCATAAATATCACAACACAAGGCAATAAAGAATGCCCTCTATATGAGACGTTTTAGAAAATTGATCATTTGCAATAGGTAGTAATAAAATGTTTAAACATTGTGCGGAAGCATAAATCGACAAGACAACATGGTTTTTAAATGGAACAAATGATCTTTAGCTAAACTAGAAATGACTGCAATGCATGAGACTTCATATTACATCTTCACTCTTAACACCTGAGAAAAACATTGCTAAGAGGCTAATTCCTTAGGGTTTGAGAATTAAAAATCAAATACTAGTACTGAAGTTTTCGGAAAGAATTCCAGATTCGACACTTAATCTTATATAATCTAAAAATCGACTTTCCCGACCTCCAATTGACATGAGCCCAGATTTTCCAGAAACTAGACTCTTTGAATTTAACTTTAGGCTCAAGAATCATGTCAAAACTCGTTTTTATCACCAAGATACACCCCGTTGAACTTGACCAAAATTCTGCCCAAAAATTTTAAACATAAAAACCCTAACTTTCACTAATCTAAACAAACCCTAAAGTTTCTAATCTTGTAGTTTCTTATTAATTACACCATTAATGATATCTAGGGTTTCATAACATGTTATTACACCATTTTAAAAAGATTAAGCCCTACAATTTAACAAGTTTAAGAACACATGTTTTCTTTACAATCTTTTAGGTTTTTATGAAAACTACCAAGTGAAACATGGAATATCCAAGATGAAACAAAGGGATAAAGGAATACTTAAGTAAGATTAATAATATGGATACAAAACAAGAACACACACCAAGAACACTACTAAAGGAATGTACCAAGAACACCAAAGAATTACACCATAAGCACCAAAACTTGAATAACCAACCGGAATCACCTACACCTTCTTCTTCCTTGCAACTAATATGGATGAATACACAAGTTTTTGGAGTAAAGTTTTTAAGAGAATAATGGTGGAGAGGAGTGAATATGGCCGGCTATATAAGAAGAAAAGGGAGGGGAAGACACAAATAACTTTTTTGCAAAATTAAAAGATTTGATCTCATTTTTCCTATACTCTTTTCCTAAATTAAGCTAAGCTTCAAAAATAAAAGATTTTGGTAAATATTACCTCATAGGGGCGGGCCTAAATGAAGGAAAAGAGGGGTAATAAAATATTTTATTTTTATTTTTGAAGATTACACGATATTTGCTAAAAACCTTTTTACTCTTATTTCTTAAAATAGGTTTTATAAAAAAAAGGAAAGTAAATAAACAAAATTACTAAATCAAAATATATATCTAGGGGGGTGGATTTATATATATAAATTAGGGAATATATAAATATATTTTTAAAAACTATATATCTCATATTATAACTTAATAATACACAATTAATTATAACATAAGGATTTTAAATGTCAAATTCTTATTATTTAACTTAGGTTATATTTCAAAATGATAAAATAAAATGCAAACCAAATTTTTGGGTTTTACACTTGACAACCTGTTTTTTCAATTGAGCTTGTTCCTCTATAACTGATTCAGATACAGATGGAATAAGGGGTGTCAAGAATTATTTGAGGAGTTGAGGAAGACTGTTTTTCAAAGCGTCAGATAGAAGTCCAGGTAGCTGAGCTTTTAGAGAATGGCTAATGATATCTGGCACAGAGGACTTGATATCATCAGAGACCTTTTGAGCGATTGAAGACTCCATTTCCTCAACTTTATAATGAAGTAGACTAACTTCTTCACAGAGATGGTCCAGATGTCTTGAAAGACTTTCAAAATTAAGCGAAAGCAGTCTTTTCCCATGATGTGTGTTTTGAGTGAGAGACATCATGACTTGAATTAGAGATAGAGGTCTCAAAGCCTGAAAGGGATTGAAGGTCATCATCTGGCATAGACTCTAGTTCAAACTCAGAGTCTGCAGTTTATGAATCCATGTCCATGGGTCTAGAGCCCATGAGAGTAACCTCTACATCTTTTGTAATCTGAGAAGCTTGGAAAGACTTAACAAATAGAATCTCTGATTCAGTATCAAAAGGGCTTTCTTGAGTGTGTTGAACAGTTGAGTTTTGCTTATCCACTTCGTCCAACAGCTACTCAACAGTTGGAATATCTGAAGAGTGATCCTCATCATTCTCTTTCTCCTCCACAATTGTATTGAGTACCTGCATATAATTGTTAGTTTTTAAAGAATTGTGAATTTGTAGTGAAGTAAAGGATCACCATTCACTGCCCCTAAGAAGACTGGGTGTGATTATCCAGTCCTCTCAAAAGTTATTTAAAGTTAACAATGAACTTTTGGGACTCTTTTGTTTGGTTAGTGGGTCCTCTGAGCCTGAGTGAGTACAATTCATACAGAGGTCGACTTTCATGCACAGATGGGTTAATCCAGCAAAGTCTATAATTTCCAGAGTCAACCATCAGGCATTTTTAACCATTTAGTATCATCCTCTAGGTGCATACTTAGAGTGTACAGAAAATTTTGGAATCTAAGTGCAGACACAGACACTCTAATGGGTCAGGGGTAGCCCTTAACTTTACCACTCTCTCCTAGAGAAGTTTGAGATTGGCTGCTTGCAGTGCCCCTTATATTTTAAAACTATTACCTTTTCGGCTTCAGCGGTTTCATTTTGGTTTTCCTGCGCCCCTGCCGATTCAGAGACATCTAGACTCTTTGTTTCATCAGTGGTGACCACAAACTCCTCAGCTGGCTGAAGATGGGTGGCTTGAGAAAGAAGATGTTTATTCCTGCATGAATTTAAAGCCACTGGTCGGGTCGAGATACGGGAATTGTCTTCTTCCTTGATTTCTAGCTGTTTGTTGCTTTGGACTGAGTGAACATGTCGGCACAGAGGTCCCTGGACAAGGAACTTTCAGCTGGGTCATCAACATTCACCTCCTCAAGAGGAGGGATAAATACTGAATGGCCGAGGAGAAATCTCAGCCACATTGCACATGTGTGCAGTCAGAGGAGTTTCATTTTTCAAAGGTGTTCTCAAAGTAACAGCGGTAATCTTGTAGGGTTTCAAAGAAAGTAACTTGTCATTTTTGTAGTTTTCCTTCATCAGATGTTCCATGACCAGAGACAAATATCTTGTATAGCAAATATTTGGTTTTCTTTCATGCTTGCCAGTTTCAGGGTGGAGCTGGGCAATTAGGTTAGAGAACAAAATACTTGGAATGTCAATATTTAACCCCCAGCATAAGCTGTAAGCAATTATTTGTTGGTTGAGGTTCAGCTGGTCATGAGATCCTTGTACTCTACCCAAACATTTAACAATATACTGCATCAGCACCTTCCACACAGGTGTAAAGTATTTAACCTTTACAGGAGAGGAGTTGATGAGATCAAAAGATGTCAAAGAGGGTTTTGTCTCATCAAACAATCCTAAAGATGCCAAACCTTCCTTCACAGTCTCCTTTTTTGGTAGATTAACAAAGCTTTCACTGGATTTTAGCCCAATGACTGATGAAAATACATCAAGGTTAAAGGTCAAGGGATTTTCAAGATGAGAGAGACTGAAGGTGATGGACTTAGATGATATATCTGCCTTTGTTGTATAAGGAATTGAGAGTAGTAGGCTGATGGTTCCTTGGTTAAAGCAACAGATATATGACTCTTTTTCAAAAACTCAAACAACTTCTTGTATGAGGGATGGTCAGATTTCAATAGGGCAATTGTATTATTAAACTGAATGATGCAATCTGCCATTTGAAAGTGTACATTTGAGGCAGAAGTGAGTTGTTTGGTTTGTGAAGATGATGCTGAAGCCATTTTTTTAAAATAAAATTTTGCTTTGTTTTCTTAAAAGGTTTTGGGAAGGATAATGAAAATGGAGTTTTAGGGTTTTCATTTTGAAAAGTGTTTTGTGTGTGTGAAAAAATGAAGTTTTATACCACAAAATTATTTTATCAAATTTGAAAAATAAACTTTTGAGTTCCGCATTAAATGCTTAGTGGTAAAACTGTCACAAAACGTGGGTCCCTACGCCCTATTTTTACTGTAAATTTCCCATATCATGAGAAAGTTGGTGGATTTAATGAACTAAATCTGAATTAAATATTTAGAATGTTTGTCTTTCAACTTGAATAGTTACATTTAAGTTACCTTAAAACATTTAATATTTAGGACAGAGAATCACTTAAAGCCTTTTTCTTATCAGAGACCTATTTTTTCAATAAGATCAATACCCAAAAAAAACCAAACACCCACCCCCCCCCCCCCAGCTACCATCTAGTGAAGCTCGACACAGCCAGTTGTGTGAATGATAATCAAGCGAGTTGTAAGTCATGGGAATAAACAATGTAGCTCAATACCACCTTATTAAAATGTGTCCACTCTGATGAAGTGATACCAAATGACAATATGTTATGTTCTGGAATTCAACACAAATTGTTTGAAATGGCAATGGCACTTGTATTATCACAAAATATAGGCACCTTGTCATATAGAACATCATAGTCAGCTAGCTGACTCTTTATCAAGAGAACTTGAGCACAACTTTGGATATTATTACGTATATAATCACTTACCGGTTAAACGTGTAGTATTTTTGTAAGATTTTTCCTACTACCTTTGTCCTCAAGGGTAGTTTTGGAATTTTCAATACTTTGGATATTATGTACGTTATATAATAACTTTATCCATCCATCAAGTTTTTGGCCGGCAGCCGGGGACATGGTAAAAATATTCCTTCGTTTGGATTTGTCGATCGTGATTTGAAGAACCTTTCGTCTTCGAAAGTTACGCTTTTGAAAAAAAAATGAAAAATATATAAAAAAAATTTAAAAATATAAAAAGTAAAAAAATATTTTTCTTTTCTTTTTAGTATATGTAGAAGTTAAATAAATACAAAAATATTTGCTCTTTTGGATTTTTCGATTTTATTCTGTCTCTTATTAGCTAAAATACACATCAATTTAATTCTCTTACTTAGAGAATTTTGTGAATATTCCATTATTAAGTTTCCGGAACATAAGATTCAAAATTCCCGTCTTGGTCACTTACGAAAAAGGCGCACCTTTTTTTTGTGAAAAAAGCTATAAGGAGGGTTGTTCACGAACATACAACCCGAAGGGACAAACTTTTTAAGGAGATTTCGCTCCCTACTACGTGCCCCTCGCTTGAAAATTTATACTTAAGGGAGTTAACCTAAGTTTAGTTGATTTTCGGTAAACAAAAATATTTTCTTTTCTCATTTTTTTTATCATTTTTGTTTGCTTAGTGCATGCGCACTAGAAATTCCAATTTTCCAAATAATTCGAACGTAACCATTCCGAGTCGTCAAAATAGAGGACGTGCTCCAAACGTAGTCGAACCCGAGCTTTGTACTATCGTTGAAGTTGCACGAATGGCGGAATGAACAATGGAAGAGCTACTCCGTGTACCCACGGAAGGGTATGGAGAAGCTATCGTGTTACCGGAAATTAATGCGGATCATTTTGAGATTAAAACGAATTTGTTACAACTAGTTCAAGCTAACCCGTTTCACGTTTATGAGAGGGAAAATCCCCATGCTCATATTAATAGTTTCAAAAGGATTACCTCGACTTTACGATTTAGAGATGTGTGAAACGATGTTATTAAGCTTATGATGTTTCCATACTCACTCGAGGGGGCGGCAAAAAGTTCTACGAAAGAAAGAACCACCAAAATACGATCATGACTTGGGAGATCTCGTAACCAAATTTGTGAATCATTTTTTCCTCCCTCCGAAAACCACTCCACTAAAGAATGAAAATTCTCGTTTTACCACAAAAATTCGAGGAAACTTTTAGGAAGTGCTGGGAACGATTTAAGAAATTCTTAGCGCTTGTCCTACCACGTGATTGACATAGTTAACTCACTTTGATACCTTCTATAACTGTTTAAATGAAACGATCAAAGACTCCTTACATGCCGCGCGGTGGAAATCTTTTGAGTAAGACAACTAAGAGGCTTGATATTAATTGGAGAATAAATCAAAAGTTCGTTATTCACGTACTAAATCAAATGTTTCTAGATGAAAACGACTTCTAGGAACCTGTGACCTCTCCTTTCATAGCCAACACCTTAACACACCACACACTCACCAACTGCCCTGGGGTCTTTTTCGTTTATAACTTTACACCATTAAATATTTAAACACGTTTTCAGTTTATAGCTTATTTGCTTATTTGAGTTTTCTGGGCTTATTTATAAGCTTAATTTTTCCAGTTCTTATTTTTCTTTGATTCTTCATAGTATAAAGTACTTTCCCTGAATTTTTTTAGATTTTTTATAATTAGTTTACTATTTTTAATATTTAATTTAGGCTAAAATTATTTTTAATTAATAATAAATAAAATAAAAGTCAAAAAAATATAATTCTTTTTTTTTAAATTTTCTTTTATCATTTAGGACCTTTAAAAATTAATTTTGTTTTGTAGGGTTTAAATTTGGAGATTTAGGTTTTTAAAGCTCGGGTTTAGATCCCGTTATCGTTTTTCGTGTTTTAACTTTAAGTGCTTTCGTTTTAGGCTTGATTTTACTTGTTTTTGCATCTTATTTGTAGAAATAGAATCTGAAAAATCATTAATCATTCAAACACGCGATCACGAACTTAATCACGATTTTCCATTCATGCCTCGTCAGGAAACGACCCGGGAAGGTTTTTGGATTTGCTTTGGGTAGAAGTAATCTTCTAGAAGCCTTACGGAACTCTTCTCACTATACTTTAATTGATATTTTGATACTAGTTATATATATATATTATATATTATATATAGGCTAAGTAATTAAGAATCAATTTTTGGCGCCGCTGCCGGAGAGGTTGTGAAACGATTATTGTGTACGTTTGAAGATTAGTGTTTGAAGACCCTTCCCTGTGAATATATATATATATATATATATATATATATATATGTATATATATCTACCTACTATATAAAATACGCTTTTTTGGAACTCATCTAAAAGCAAAAATAGTGAAAAAATGACACGTGTCTAACTAAAATAATCAACGACTATGGTTAATTCAACATTTAATGATTCAGTCAACTCATAATTTACAAACAAAACAAATCAAACAATAATCAACGACTATAGTTAATTCAACATTTAATGATTCAGTCAACTCATAATTTACAAACAAAACAAATCAAACTATATCCTATAAAATTCACTAAATTAAAACACAAACTTTTTATCAATTGTGATTTCTGCTACAATAGATCATCAAAACAACATTCAAAATCATATTAAATATGATTCAATTTCGTCACTTTCAAAAAACCCTCAATTATTATGAACCCAAAAACCATAATCAAATTGAAAAATAACCGAAATCAATGATTTAAAAGGAAATCAATTGATGTTATGCTCAAAAGAATCCATTTACAAGGTTAGTGACTAATTTTATTTGTGTGTTCAAATAAATTCGTTATGTCATGATTGGGATACTTTTATTTGTTAATGTTATGTTATAGTATGTATATGTATTAATTTTTTGTTTCTATAGTTTTGTCGGGTATTTGAGACAAATTCTATCATATCATGGAGAACTTTGAAAAATTTTCAAAATAAACATTGAATTCGAGAAACCAATTGAAATGTTTGTAACAACCTAACCATAATTTCGGGAAATCAAATTAAATGCACAAACCGTTACCATATTTACTAAGAAAATTTGAAAAATTTGAAACAAAGTGTTAACCTAATCCAAACCCTATAAATTGGTCTATTGTATACACATATCATCACTGCTATTTTTCCATCTTATTCTGAGTTTTCTTAAAAGGGATTCTATGAGACTTCTCATATCAACTTCATATCATTATACAATTTCTTTAACTTTATTAATAGGGACGGTATTGTGTAAATAATTTTTAATTGTAATCCCTAAAAGTTTTGTTGTTCTTTTTATCTTTGCAGCTTACAAAAAATGGAACTATGAATATGTGACACAGTTGTGAGACATCGTCCCGATGATTGATGAAAAAAAAAAAAAAAAAAATCTAAAATGTAGGGCTAGATGCATTAGCCATTGGAAGTCTCGACCCTGCTGGTAGTCCTAACGAGTTTGGGCATTAGAACAAGGTGTTTTCAAGATGCCACAACAATTGTTTTAAGGAGTTGTACCTTTTTTTAAAATTAGGGCGAAAATAAGTGGTAATCGTGTTAATTCAAATATGTTTTTATGAATATATGAAATATCAACCAAGAAGCAATTGATTAGTAAATCTATTTCAGGGATAATCGTGTTTAGTGCTACAGTTAGAACAAAACAATCAGCAAGTTTCAGTTGTTTGAATGATGAATGGTATTCATGTTACCACCAAGAATAGGAAATCTGGTGTTGAAGATAACGGAAGCAAATATCCAATGATGAATCATCGCTACAAGATGATTTTTTATAAGAACACATCTATGACACGTGTTGGCAATTTTGACAATACCACACGTGGTTTCAAGTTTGAGCCATTTGCAAACGTTACCACCTGGCAATTTTGACGTTGTTGATAAGTAAACTATATATAACAATTTTTTAAAGGTGGTTTCATACACACATGTGTAGATGAAAATTTCCGATTGAAACTACTTTCACAGTGGTAGATGAACCAATAATGGTGTTTGGTAAGTTTTTATCACACTTAAGTGATAATTGACTGTTGTATCACTTGTGAATTTGGCCCACCTTTAGATTACAAACTATAAGAGAGGTATTAGGAGGGTCGATCCTACGAACTTCGACCCGAAAGGAGAAGGTTTTTAAAACGCTTCGCGCTTACCCGCTCCTCCGCTTCTTTGTGCGTTTTATAAAGAGCTACCGCGCACCTTTGACTATCGGTCCCAAAAATATTTTTCTTTTATATTTATTGTTAGCATTAAAATATGTTGACTAAAACGGAATTACATTAAGTCGTGTCGGTTATGAACTAGGACAATAAATGTGTTGACTAGACAATAAATGTGTTGACTAGTCAACATTATGATTGTTAGGAAACCAACACAAGGACAATAAATGTGTTGACTAGACAATAAATGTGTTGACTAGTCAACATTATGATTGTTAGGAAACCAACACAAGGACAATAAATGTGTTGACTAGACAATAAATGTGTTGACTAGTCAACATTATGATAGTTAGGAAACCGACACATTTTTCTCATAAACAACTTGTTTTATCAAACATGTTCGGGTTAACCAAATCAAACATTGACACGGGTCATTGTTTGAGGGGGAGAATCAGTATACTAACAGTTATGCAGGTTAAAAGGACGTACTGTTGCTGATTCTATTGCTGAAAGATTGACACGACCAACCGCTTACAAGTTTCAAGACCAGGAGAACTCAGAAGACAACTTCAGCTTTGGAAGCGCTTTGGAAGACTTTATTTAATTGTATTTGTACTTGTTAGTAACATTGTAAGTAATTCCGTTTGTGTCCACATATTGGGGGAAGATTGTTAGCATTAAAATATGTTGACTAAAACGGAATTACATTAAGTCGTGTCGGTTATGAACTAGGACAATAAATGTGTTGACTAGACAATAAATGTGTTGACTAGTCAACATTATGATAGTTAGGAAACCGACACAAAGACTATAAATACCCCCTCCTATACTTCCATAGGAGGGGAGAGGATTCATTTGTAACATTTCACATAAGGTGTGTGTGTGTGTGTGTGTTTTTCTCTCTCCTATCACACACACATCTTTCCCTTTTTTCTCTCATCATCAATAATATGGCTACTTATTTGTTTCATCCTCCCCGACCTCCGGATCTTGTTTTTCCTAGTGTTTCTTATGGTTAACATTTATCTTTCATAAAAATCTAAAAATAATATTTTTATCCTCCTATTTGTTTAATTCTAATGTCGTCATACAACCGACGTGGTTGTTTCAAGTGTGGAGGTTCGTTTGGTGGTCTATATTGTCGACAATGTACTTGTGAGCGGTGTAGAAGAAATTATACGGATGAAGTTTGTGCTTTATGCTGTTATGAATTTGAAAAATCATTCGTTAATGATTCAAATCCAAATTCTTTCATTGATTCTCCAAATATTTTCAACCCACCTCCACAACCCTAGACGTATTCTTGTGAGTTTTATGGAAACAATGCTCATTATGGTTACGATTGTCCACCTCAAGTTCTGTTTATCTATAATCCGGAACCATGTTACAATCAAGACTTTGATAATGATTTCCCACAAAGTTTTCAAAGTTACCCATAACAATATCTTTGTTGTGAAAACTGCGGGGGTCTTCATGAGACTTTTCAGTGTCAACCGTTAAACCAAAATTTCTATGAACCTAATCTTTGTTATAATTCTAATTCTTCCGGTTTTGACCAATATCAACCCCCGCAATATACCGTCATTCATCAGCCTCCTCAAGAAACGAGTGTGCAAGCCAGAGAAAACCTAATGAAATCTATACAACCCTTTTTAAAGAAGTTTGATCGTATATCTTTTAGAGAAACGCCAAAGGTTTTATTGCTAGCTTGGGAGAATTTTTTTGAAATTAAGCATGCTTTGAAAGAAAAGCAACATCAACCAGAGGATATACAAGAATTGCTTCATAAACTTCTTAAATATTTGCAAATGATAAGTGAGGAGTTGACAGATTATATTAATACTCCGAACTGGAATTGTCCTGCCTTCTACGAAGATGATGACGAGGAGTATACTATTGCAATCACACCCGTCTTACCAACCGAGGAGCCCGATAACTCTCTAAGTATGGGAGACGAGCATCTTAGCACTATTCCGAAAATGGAATCGAACGAATTAATAAAGTATAGTGTTGAGAACCTTGTCCCAATCCCAAGTGAGTCTGAGGATTTTTCCGATATCGAAAGTGAGTGTGATGTGCCCGTTTGTCTTTCTGATTTTAATGAGGATGAATGTTTCGACCCAGGAGGCGAAATTAATGAAATCGATGCTTTTCTAGAAATGATATTCAACGATATTAGAACGTATATCATGATTCAGAGAACCATAACTATCTTGAAAGTTTGCCTTCTAAATGACACTATCCCTAATACCGTACTAATCTCCCACCCAGGTAATTTTAATCATGCCCAAAACTTAAGGATGAACTGATAATGATATTTGAGAGTAAGGTCAAAGTTTTTCCAGACCGGCATTCATAGAAAACCTTTTCCTCCAACCATATGTGAGGATTACCCTTTAGATCGCCAATTTCCGTTTCCCTCACATTTGTTATCTGAATCTTTCTTCCTTATCTCACTTATTCTATGGATTCTTCTCTTCTTCTCTCCTCCGGGAGTGAAGATACTATTTTTAACCCCGACATCTCCATTTTTAGTTGCTATTATCTTGAGCCGGTGGTATCTCATCGGATTGGAACTTTCATGTGCTTCAATGTTTATCTAAACATATTGAATGTAAGTCCGATTGAGATTTGCACTTCCACATGTTTCGTGCCTAATGTCACGATGATATGGGGAGAGTCAACACAAAAACAAGCGCTTCTCGGGAGGCAACCCGTGTCTTTTATTTCTTTCTATTTTCTTAATAAATAAGTGTGTTATTTTATAGCCTAAGTGTGGGGGCATGCTTCTTTCTATGGTTTGTGGTTCTGTTTTTGTAGGATTCCTCAAGATCATGAAGACACGTGCTTGTTTTCAATCCTTCAATCATCCGGTCTTCGATCTTTTGCTTATTTTGGAATCCTCAATTTTGATCATGTATATTAATTGTGTTTTCTCTTTTACACTTGGAATTGTTTGCATTTGCCTTTTTCATTCCTAAGTGTGGGGGTAAAACCCGACATTTGTGAACATTGAGGCCAATGTTCCATTCTAAGTGTGTGGGGGGGGATTTCTATCGAAATGTGATCATACCTGTGTCTGTCTGTGTTCCCACGCAACCCCGTTTTGACCAAAATTTTAAAATTTTTATTGTTTTATTATGATATATATATAAAAAAAATGAAGAAAAAAAATATTAATGATGATGAAAATATAAAAATGTTAGTAATAAGTAGGCCCGAAGAACTAGGTAGCTTTTGACTTGATCGAGTTTTAAACTCTAGCTTTCCCCTTAACTTTTGAGACTTAGCGTTTGCTTAACTTTAAAATTTTGCAAAGGACGAAATATGATAGAGTTAAATATAAGTTTGATGCTAAGCATGGATTAGTTGGTTATCTTTAGAGCTCATAGATGTTAATTGTGGCTTTTTGGTCCCACCAGCTTACTAAACGCTATATAATTGTTTAATAAAATAAAGTTGCTTTAGGTTTTTGCGATTCTTAGTTTAAATCACTTCGTAGAGATTCTTTCTGGTAGAAGTAAGGTACACATCGAGGTTTTATCAGTGTTGTGGGGAAATAGACTCCTGGACCATGGTCGGCTCGCATACCGATGTGGCAGTTGTTAAAAGACCACAGGACTTGAAATTTGGCTAATAATAATAAATGTTATGTAATAAACTGAAGCCGAAATAAGATTTCTAGATCATGGTCGGCTAGCATACCGATGTGACAGTCGTTTAAAGGGTGGAGGTAATAATAATAAAATTGTGGGCTAATAAAAGTTTATTGCATCTTGTCGGCTCACAACGATGTTGCAGTCTTCTAAATAAAGCACATAGTAATAATCCAAGACTGATAAAAGTTTGTTGCATCTTGCCGGCTCACAACCGATGTTGCAGCCTTCTAAAAGGTCGAGGAAATTACCGAGGTTGAAATATGTTTGATGCATCTTGCCGGCTCACAACCGATGTTGCAGCCTTCTAAAGGACCGAGGTTTAATAATGTTGCAATAATAATAAGTATAAAGCTAAATTTCGACTCCGGGGTTATCTAAATAAAGCCTCCATCTCTGGACTCGTAGTTGAGTTGTTGCGGATGAAATAAAAAGGATAACCCCTAAATCATGCGAAATTAGAACCTTAATGTGGACCTTATTCTCACCATATCGTCTCTTTAGGAAAGGATTTCAAACTAATTGTGGTCTAAACCGGGTTTACTTTATAATAATAAGGACATAATTTATTTGTCATCAATAAAAATAATAATAAAATACTTAGAGGATTTAGGAATAATGGGAGCAAAAAGTTAAAGTTTATACTTTGGTCGCTCAGACTATACCTTAAAATATATATAATATAATATAATATAAAATATATAGTAAGAATGGTCTATAAGCAGAGTCAATGATACCGAGAAGTAGTATAGAGCTTTCCCGGGTCGTACTTAAAGTCTCTTTTAAATAAATTTTGTAAAATTTTTATCTTAGTGTTTTGTTATTTAATAATGGTTAAAACATGGGTGCTTTCGAAATAAATAATTTTTGAACCTTCTTAATAGACCTTTTCTCTTCTTGTTTGATTGTGAGGGGTCATAAGTTAAAAGGGGATTACATTATTTATTTCCAGGCTTGTTTTATTAATATTGCATGTGAGACCAACAATGGCTTAGTGTGGGGGGATCTGATGTGTGCTAAAACACACATCATTTATAACCCCAAAAACACTATAAATCAGACTAAAATTACTAAAATATGCTTAATTATATTGCAAATATGTGTGTTTGGTATTTTTATGTCTTGCAGTCACTAAAGATTGAAAACGAAGCAAAAACGGGAATTATCGGGCTCGATTTGATCAAGTTTAATTATTATTCAAAGCCAAGATGAAGTCAGTATAATTTCCTGAGCATTGCCTTTGGAATGAGCGCGAGATTTCGGTTCTAACGGTGCCTTCACCTCTTAATGGGCCGGCCCGACACCATTTAAATGGGTCGGACTGACCCATTATTATCATAATTATACAAAGTGAATATATCCAAAATATATTAACTTAAGAATCGATTTATCACTACACGTCCAGGCCCAAGGAGAATCCCAAGCCCAATACAAGTATTAATGTGGCCTAATTATAGGAAACAAAGAAAAAGCCCAGGTCTGGTACTCTTGCTTAATTCATACGCACAAGTTTATAAAGGGAATGGAAAGCAGCAGCCGGAACAACTTATCTTCATTTCCATATTTTTAATTTCTGTCTTTTCTTTTTCATTTATTATTTTTGATAGATTAGGAGTAGATGTAAAGTAATTATAGGAGTAGATTATATTATTTTTCTTATGCACTCTTTCATTCCGAGATTTGTAATATTTGAATTTAATATGTTACGATCGGTTTTGATTTATTGAAGTAAGGTTACGGTTGATTTGTTGTTCGATGATTCGAAACGGGTTGGAATGGTTCCAGAGATGTAGTTCGATTCGGGGATTCAGTTATTAGTTTAGTTTGTTTGAGTATTGCTTATGATAAGTGTAGCGTATTCGAGTATTGTTATCGGTTCGGATCTTAGTTTCATAATTTCCAGGTTCATTTGGTTGTTTAATTAGTAATATCTCTTATAATTGCAATTTTGTTTTATGATCATTCGTTGTTTCTGAACCTTTGTTTCTAGCAGCTAGATTTTATAGTTGTGTAAGTTTTTTGTAGATTATTAGCTCTTAGCTTATTTTGATTAAACTCATTTTGAGTTGTGCCACGTTAGTGTCAAATCAAACATAAAGTAGAAACGAATTTGTAGTTTTACAACTTAGTTTTACAACAAAGCTGTAGTAATAGTTTTAGCTAATTAGTTTTTTATTTATTTAATTAAACAGTAGGCTTATTCTTGTTTAATCGGGTTTTTTTTATTTTGTAATGGCGATTCGGTTCAACTCTTTGGCGTGGAGCTTAAGGGTTTATTTAGCTAGACCGAATTTAATTATTTGCATTAGCTAAATAAATCGGGTGGTTATCATTTATTAGCGGTTCTTCAATTCGGTTCCATTTTCTATCCTTTTTCAATTAATTAGTGTAGTTTTAGTATAAAATGTTTTGCTTTGCTTATTTTATCATTATGCGTAGTGAGTAGTTTATTAGTGCTTGTTAAGTGATAAGTGATTAAGTGTGGATTTGAAAAAGGTTTATTAAATAACAATCTTTGATTATTTAGATTCGTAGTTTGAATGTTTTGAAGGGCAAAAAGCCAAAGAAATAGTCAAACTACACATCTAGTAATTAATATCTTTTTGAAAGATTTTTGTCAAAATAAACCAATGTTGTGAGATAATTATCTTTTCAAAGGAAATTAATTCGTTGATAGACCTTAATTCACACTTAATGAACTTTTCGCATCACTTAGCAAGCATATCTTTTTATATAGTTCTTTTCATTTAATTGCTTTGCTTATTTGTTAATTAGTATAATCTAGTTTAGTATTATTTTATATTTAGTTTTAATTCAAAAACCAAAATATTTGTCATTCAAGCATCAAACGAAACATTCTCGTGTATTTCAAATTCATCTCTCGTTGGGACACGACATCCAGAGGATAAACTATTACTTTTCCTAAAGTAATTTTTATCCGACGTGATTACTATATATTATAATACTCGACTAGTTATTCGTGACGAATCAGTTTTTGTGTTTTGAAATTTTTTATTGAAGTGTTCCATATTATGGTCTGCTGATGGCGGTCCCATATCTCCTGGCGGTCCCAAATATATTGGGGGCCGCCTATATGGGGGCCGCCCTCAGTAAAGGGTTTTTTATTTGAGTTTTTGATGAAAATTTAACAAAGAGGAGTGACATTTTAATTTGCATTTCACGAATTAAAAATGCTTAAAGTACTTCGGATGAAGTATTCAAGTTGTCACGACACGGAGTGGAACACGGACTAGAATCAAAACTAGAAGAAGGAGAAGCGGACACATAAGGTTTATGGAATGTGTTCCATCATTCCTAAACCAAGACGTAGATAGTTAAACGATTCACGTTTAAGGGGTTTAGTAAGGATGTCGGCGATGTTGTCGACGGACGACACTTTCTTCGATGAGTATGTCCTTTCTGGGACATTAATCACAGATGTGTTGACGGTATTTCGATGTGTTTGGTACGTGATTATTGATCCGGGTGTCTTTGCTAGGTCAAATCGCTCCTTTGTTGTCGCAACAGGATAGGGACGTCGTCGAGTACGTACGTCATAGTCGATGAGTGTTTTTATCTTATGTGCTTGTTGACATGCCTTTCTGGCGCTTACGTATTCGGCTTTGGTAGTGGATATACTTTAAAGATAAGCCTGCTTATTTTTAGCACTTTATTTGCTCTACAATAAACAGATGAGCAGTTTCATCCAAACACTCAAAGCTGCGTATGTGCTAGTCATATCCATAGAGCCACTTTATAAGCCATCCCAAACACTATTCAAAAATTTGTTCTGCGATTTTAAAGGCAATGACTGTGAGAGGGTTTAGAGGTGACAGCAGCTCCCACAAGATTTACTTTTCATCGGTTTCTTATACAGTAGTCGCAAATAATCTCCCCCTAATACTAAACACTTATAAGTATGGGTCTTCTTATAAGTAATAAAAGGTCTCTTATACCAATTCATTATAGGAAGTCATTAGACACATCTGACTTTACGTACGTGGAAAATGTCGCTCATGCTATCTCTGCTAAAATTGCTTTGACTTCTCCCATGCCCAGTGAATCCGGAAAGGTAGCATCAAGCCTTCTTGTATTACTTTCTCTTTCATATAAACTCAGGTCAGTAGCTAAATGGTTTTGTCCAATATATTGTAGGTGTCTTACTATTTTTCATCACTATTTTTGAGCTAGCGAGATCTTAGCAGTTTGCGTTGTGTATGCTCGTGGGCTTAGGTTGTTACAGGTAATGAATGAGAGGTTGAAGTGCAAGGTACAACCTTCTTTGTTCATTCATTTCTATAAAACATCAAGATTATTGTGTGTTTCAACTTAGCACTAGCACAACAAAAAGAGTTGCCTAGCATCTGAATGAGGCTGACTATGCATCATTCTTTGCTATTATGTGGTATAAATATAACCGTTGATCTGTTTCTAAAGTTATCTAAATTGTCTTCTTGAATTATTGCCGTTGTTGCCTAAACCTTTGATAGTACATGCGTTCTGTGAATTTATATAACTCTATTTAACTAAAAGAATGTATGTAGGGATTGGTTTTAACCGTTTACTTGGGTTCATCATCTATTCGGGATCTTTTCTTTTAAAACTACAAAGATTGAAGTTTCTGGACCTACCTATAAAGATCTCGTTCTACTGTCTAACAACATTCTTCCTCATTTGCATATATTCCAGGCTATGTTGATATGGAGTATTTAAAGGCAAAGTCGTGGATAAAGACTTGCGAAGATAGTCCCAGTATTTCTATGATTGTACTTGAGATCATTTTATACCAACTACCCATACTTGTACTCTTGTAGTTACTTTGACATTGTACAAATGTATTAATGTACAACATTGTATTTACTATTATGAGTTTTATCCAAAATATTAGTATTATTACATCCATTTGAATTGCATATCATACAAACTTGAAGTGTATAGCATTTTAATTAAATGAAACAAAAAATCTATAAATAGAATAAAAGTGTCGCGATAGATATCAGATAGTGTTGCACTTATATGGCAAGATACAGTTTGAAGTGTTGCGTTTGTTAAATAAAAGTGTTGTCATTGGTTGGTGCTTATATATGTAAGTGTTGCATTCAACGTACAAAGTGTTGCTTTAGAGTAAAAAATTGTTGCATTTGAGTCTCAAAAGTGTTGCACTTCAATTGTTGCATTTTAATAAATTAAGGCAACACTTTCAAAAAGTGTTGCATTTTCTTTAGAAAGTGTTGCTTTAGACCTAAGGCAACGTTGCCTAACGCAGCACTTCAAAAAGTGTTGCATTAACCATAATGTAACACTTTTGATGCATAATACAACACTTTCTGAGTGTTGCCTTTGGTTCAAAATGTAGTATATGTAGTCAAATGTAATAAATACAATGACTAAGTATTTAATACTTTTCTTTGTAACTTCTCAATCAACATTAACTTTCCATGTAATCTTTACAATCAGCATTAACTTCAGTCTTTCAGCAGTATTAAGTTAGTACTGGCAGTACTAAATTTGCTCCAGCAGTACTAAGTTTACACTAGCAGTACTAACTGATTAGTACTGGTAGTATTAACTCGGTTAATACTGTTAGTTATAAACTGAGTACTAAATTATGCTTGGCAGTACAAACTCTGTCTTGGCAGTATTAAATATGAAGACTTTAATTCCCAATAGTTTATTAGTGAGATGGTTTACTATGGTCGAAAAGAATTATTTATATCTAAATTGAATTTAAAACGTTTATCAAATTTATTTATTTATTTGTTTATTTTATTATTATTATTATTTTTAAAATAAATAAATGATTCACGAAGCTAAGTCAGTAAGATCTACAAGATGGTACTTAATTAATTTTTCAAAAAGGATAAAACATTTTTCGGTTTAACATAACGCCCTATATAAAGACATTTTTCCAAAAATGGTTTTTAAACAGTAGATCACCGCAAGCGTAAAGGATACTAAAACAAGAATAAGAATAATCAGAGAGAATAAATGTAAGAGACATCAGGGTTGTTTACAATGGCGATAGATCAAGTATAAAGAATGTCCGAACAACATAAAAGTAGTCAGAGGATATGGACATGAAGAGTCATATGTCCTAGAAGACCGTGAATCAGAAAGCTATAGAGTGTCATTCGCCGAATTTGTCGTTGCAACTAAGGAACGATTCGATCACATTAATAGTAGATAGATGTAAGCATTGATGGTATTAATGTATAGCAACGTTCAAAAGAAATGAGTGTAAGGTGAGAACTTTAGAAGTTGACTTCTCGGCGGTATGATTCTCACAATTCACATGAAGTAACGAAGAAGAATGGTGTATAATGTGTCAGGGACCAAGAAACACGGCAATGAAACAACAACAAAGATAAATTTTCCATTCATATGATAACAACTCACACAAAGATGAAGAATACGATTAAAAGAATTGATTGTAGTTTATTAACTATAGAAACGCATTTATTAAAATACTCTAGTAATGGAATTTCCACCTATAATTAAGTTACGTTATTATTTTGAAAAGTTCTTATTTTTAGAAGGTTACCATTTTTGAAAAAAAATTCGAGTAAGCGGTAAAATCATGAAAAATGACAGATTTGGTAGAATAGGGTAAATTGGTATGTTAAATATTTCCCGTCGTTACATTCATATATATAAAAGTTTCCATATTTAGACTTAAACGAATCCTATGGCAACTAAACCATGTTTTTATATTCTCATTGAATTCATTTCGACTTTTTATATATAAAATTTTCCTAAATGTTGACTTTGGTCTTGACCCGTCGTAAATTATTTTTAACTTTAGCCTCCTTTGATGAACATGTAAAATGATAATTCGAAGAATTTTATGTTTCGGTTGAAGGCCGAAACGAACCTGAAAATAACCATTTTGTCCTTTTAAGTTCTGCGCAAACTTAAAAATTAATGAGTGCTAAGTTTTTTTTTATATATATATATATAAATTTTTAAATTTCAAGTGGCCATAAAAACTTCGTTTCAAAATTCAACCCAATGCCACTTTAATTCCTCCAAACCATTATACCAAGCCATGCCCAGTTATTTAACACACTTTCAAACATAAAAACTCATGTATTTCCATAATCAAAGATTTAACACTTACTGGGTAGAAGTTAATACAAAAGAATCAAAACACATACTTACAAATTTTATTCAAGAGTTTCAGAGGTAGACATTCCTAGATGACACATTACGCGAGAATATGTTAATAATACATTTCCAAAGAATGGAGGGTTATGAAGCAAAATGTTAAAGGTGAGTTTGATTTAGTAGACATGTCTCCATGCGAACAAATTACGTGACATCATATTCATTTCAGAAGTGCGAAGCGTATGATCTAACAAATAGTAAAATAACGAGTAGGATCGATAAACTTTGTTGAATTCCAATATCATCAAAAGAGAACGAAGCATTAGTCACAAAAAAGTTTTGGGGATAATCATATAACTCACAATGTCTCAAAATAAGAGAATCCATTGTGTCACGCACACGGTGCCATAAGGAAGGTTGAGGGACAATTGTGTCACTCACAACATCTTGAGAAATGATTTAACATTCATAAAGATAACATTATATATAAGAATGTGGAGGCACTCTATGTATTTGAATGCTATAACTTATAAGAAAATGCATAAGTTGCATAAGCACGAGAAAGAAAGAAAAATAAATTGTGGAAAACTAGAAGGGGGGTTGAATAGTTTACCGCTTTTTAATTAAAGGTTTTAAATATGTTTGTAAAATTTTTGATTCGACTTTTATGTAACTTCAACACTTGCATAATATGAACAATATACTTATCTAAACAATCAATAAAATGATATGAGAAAGTAATGTAAGACAAGAGATAAGAGTAAGAACAATCAAACCACAACGCAAGGATTTATAGTGGTTCAGTAACGAAGCACCTCTTCGCCCTACTCCACTCCCCGAGCACCAAACTCAAGAGTTTTCTTCACTATGTCAACAAACTCCCTTATGGCGGAGAAAACCGTACACAACGTTGCTTACACCGATTTACGACACAAAGCTAAATGTCGAGTTCTAATATTAGCTAGAACCAATCTATCACAACATAACTTCACGACTTGTTTACGACTTCACAACTTCATGACTTCTTCACGACTTTACGACTTCTTCAAAACTTCACTTCACCACTCTACTTATATCACAACTATCTAACACTACTTGGTAAGATCACCACGATTTAACTATTCTTACAAAGATCCCCAAGATCTAGCTACTACACACAAATATCAAATATACAATTGATTTACAAATATGTGATATGGTTGCAACAAGATTGCAATACACACTTGAGGTGTAATACTTCTTCACTTGATGATGAAAGTATTCTTCTCTTGCACTTGAGGAATTAAGCTTGGATCACTTGGAAACAAAGCTTTATGATTAAATGATCAAAGGATTTTAGAGAGGATATATGGGTTGTTTTGAGCAGAAAGAATAAGTGCAAAAGGTGAGAAAATTATGGGGAAAAGTCCAGTATTTATAGGACAAACTGAGGGAACGTCTACCTAGGGGCGGTCTCCTTAAATAGGTGGGCGGTCCCCTTAATTTTAAGGGGGTCGGCCCTGTATTTAAGGGGGTGTTGATCCCACGCCTTGATCGATTCTTTATGAAGTAAAGAGTTTGTTACCTTGGAAGAATCCAAAATAACAAAGATTGAGACTTTGTATGTATACCAAAGTGTATGCGGAATCTACACTTTGATACTCTAGAGAAGTTTATTAATGGAACAGTAATGACCAAAAACAAACAATGAACACAAAACTCACTGCTTCAATATTATTAAAATAATACGAGTACTCTTGAAGTACTGGGGTTACAAACCTTGAAGCTATTACAAATTTTCTCTCTAAGTATTTCTAGCACTTGAAATGTATCTCTGAAAGTTCTAGTTTACACTATACTTAGGATCTCCTTTTATAGAAAACAAGGAGTCATTTACAAAGATAACATCCTATCTTTTAGGATCAGTTACAATTCAAATATAAACATCCCGAAATACTCTCCATGCATTCTTATCTTCAGTTCAGCAGCTTTGACCATCAGCAGTACTAACTCTTTTCTACTAGCAGTATTAATTAACACTGGCAGTACTAACTTTGTACTGGCAGTACTAACTCCTTTAGTACTGTTGGCAGTATTAAGTCATATGAAGATTTATTCCTAACAATCCTCCCCTAAACTTGTGATTGACCTTCAAATCATCAAGTTTCTTCAGAATAAATTCTTCTAGTCTTCTTCCTCTGCTGATGATTCTTTCAAACAATTCTGTCACTTCTGCACTTGAGATCTTATAAACCTGAGGAGTTCAAATGCCTGTGAACTCTCATGATCTACCTCCAATTTTCTACTTAACATCTTTGTTAACATCTCTTGGCTTAAAGGATACTTCTTCTCTGTATCAACATATGAATTGCCAATCCATTTTCCATCAGCAAAATATGGATACCACAAAAA